>MEHQ01000004.1:0-10865 GCA_008828725.1 Saccharina japonica
GAAGAGGGGTTCAGAGAACACGTGTGCAACAATTCAAGACCTATCTCTGAAAAACGGCGTAAACGTTCGACTCTGAACTTGTTTTCCCGGATGCACCTTGAACCAGCCTGTAGCAACCACGGTAGCGATACCAATACCTATACCGATACCGATACCGATACCGATACCGGCCGATACCGATACCGATACCGATACCGATACCGATACCGATACCGATACCGATACCGATACCGATACCGATACCGATACCGATACCGATACAGACACCGATACCGATACCGATACCGATACCGATACCGATAGCGATACCGATACCGATACCGATACCGATACCGATACCGATACCGATACCGATACCGACACCAACACCGATACCGATACCGATACCGATACCGACACCGACACCGACACCGATACCGATACCGATACCGACACCGATACCCATACCGACACCAATGTGCCGATGCTGCAGGTTTCAGAAGCGTGTGGACCAGTTGGACGTCGCCGACCTTCGCACGATCGTCCTGCACGAGGCCACCAGCGGGAACGACCGCAAGAGGACCAACAAGCTGGCCGAATTCGCCGAAATGGACAACCCTGCGGCTACCTGTGCCGCCGCAGATACCGCTGGCTGGGGCGGAATTGAAATGTGCACCGAGGAGTGCGGCAACGACAAGCGGTACTATCAGCGCATACCTTCGCGGGAGCAGGCCTGCCTCGTGCTTTGCACCTTGGCTGCCGATCCGTGCGCCGAGAAGTGAGTTTTGTCTTCACCCAATAAATTGTATTTACGGGCGTGTCTCGGCACGTCATTTGTTTTTGTCGTGATGTCACCTTTCCTGGCCCAAGACAATTAGTAAAGGGCACGCCTCGGTAAACTGTGATGAGGTTAACATGTATTACAGTAGTAATGGTAATAGTCGGAATGCTACAATTAGCGGGACCATGGCTCGGTACTTACTTTGGACAGGTACTCGTATTTTAGTCTGTGTGTCATGGCTACTGCCATTTTGGCCGAATATTATTCTCGGAGGGCATGTCACGGTGAGTACCGTAGCGTTTCTGTGTTGTTTTGTCGCGCTTGGTTGAGCGCTCTCGTTGCTACTACTGCGGTAGGTATCCACGATAGTAGCGGTGTAGTCTATCGTATTTGTACCTGGTCAGTATGTATGGCCCCAGTACCGAAAGAGGAAACCGCGCTGATTGCCGTTGCACTCCATTCTACCGAGGAAATATCCACTTTATGATTGTAATGACCCCTCTCCTCCCGTCCCCCGCCCCTCCCCCTCCCCCCTCCCTCCCTCCCTCCCTCCTCCCTCCCTCCCTCCCTCCTGCTCAAAAGTTGGGGCATGGAATTGATGACGAAGACAGGGGCAATGGTGGCGAGTGGGGTACGGGCGATGACCCACCTAAGCAACGAGGACCTAAGCAACGAGGACAAGGTGAGCAGGCCGTTTTCGCGCTGTTCTTGACTGAGTGTCAACTTCTTTTCTCGTCATATTGCTCCGGCAACCGAACCTTGGCATTTCGCTTTTTCTCCTTGCTTTGCTGCTCATTTTTTATCCGAATTTCGATGCTCAGTTTGGTCTCCACTCTGCTTCTCGTTGTGATCCGCATTTTGATCCGCTTTTTTCTCCGCATTTCTCTCCGCATTTTGATTCTCAATTTCACCCTCAGTTTGCTCCACATTTTCATTCGCATTTGGGTCCATATCATGTTCCTCGTTTGATGAATCCGCGCATGTGGATCTCTTTTTTATCCACACTTTGATCCGCATGTTGCTCCTCATTTTGTTTCCGCATTTTCATCCCGCATTATTTTTGTCCCGGCATGTTTGCTCGGTTTTGCGCCTTCGCTGAGCAGGAGTCGTTGAAGCTGCTGGTGGTGGTGCTGCTGCTGGTTGCGTGTATCGTATTTGAACAACGCGACCTGTACCAGCAGAGGGACAAAGAGCGCCGGGAGGACGACAACCTGGCAGTAAGCCAGCGAGAGCTCCAAGGCCTGAATGGAAGCCGCTTCTTCCGGCACCGGCCGAAGAAGGGCAGACAGTACGGGCTGTACAACACCAGGCTAGTAAATTACAGGGACCACCAGGGTCTCTCAAAAGCCAAGATCGACGCCGCCCAGAGAAGGGAGGCACACTGGAAGGCGGAAGCGGCAGCGGCAGCGGCAGCGGCAGCGGCAGCGGTGGCCGCGGGCGACGCGGTGGCCGGTGCCGGTGCCGGCGGCGAGGGGGAGGGAGAGGGGTCGAAGACGGAGGGGGCTGCGGGGGTCGCGTGGTAAAACAGCAGGAAGCAGGAACAGCACCGGATTTCGAAGGGAGTGGAGCGTAGTTCGGTTTTTTGTCGCTAATTTTGGGTCCTTGGTCTCGACACTCGGCTCTGATTTTTGTGTTCTTCTGAGAGGTTGGGAGGTTGGTTTATGCGTGACGAGGCGTGGTAAGCTGTTTCGAACACGGCTGACTGACGAAGACGTCTGGTAGGCTGGGAGGTTGGCTTGTACGTAAGACGGAGCTTCTATACGTAAAGCATTTCAACTGTTGGTTTGTATGGACATGATAAAATATATGTGATGGTGTCAACACTATTATTCATTGTACTAGTAGTAGTAGTATGCCATTGACCGCCAAGTGGGGAGGTTGAAGGATCTTATGGATCTTAAAGGCACTTGCGCCAAGGTCATACAGCTGGACCTACATATATATATATATACCTGGTATATATATGCATGATCTACCCATTCGGTTTATGGTTGTTCCCATTGTGTATGATGTGTGGTTGATGGGAGAATGATAGCCGGAACCTCGTTGGAAAGTAGTCGATTTGTTATCTTAAAATGCACGGGAAATATCCGTAGGAGGGCTCCAGTGACTCAAGCGGTCATTTGTCTTGTGGTATATATGGTATGCCTTTCTTCGGTGACAGTTGTGAAATGCCTTGGGTACTTTTTCACTTCGATTTTCGATGTCTATTATTTTTCGTTTTTGACAACTTTTCTACGGTGGAATAATGGAAGATTTTATGCCTGATCATCGTTTTCGTGGCTGCCTGATGCCGCCTCTGAGCGCAAGCCACCCACCCTCGTGACGAAGCCTGATCCCGTGTACGAGTTTACCCTTTATGCATGACGCACAGGAGGCGTTACTTTCTTTCTACCACAAAGTCCTCAATATCAGGACCGTTTGGATTATGTTTTATTTTGTTATTCCAACGGTCCCTATAAGGTATCATATGTCGGGACACAGTGATACAAGTGTATGTGCATGCCGCAGACGTCACGATATAGGATGCAGCAAATGTTGTTGATATTTTATTATATGATGCACGATGCAGGCGGTGTATTTATACATACACGAAGTACGACACAGACAGGGCGCAGTAAGCGACACACCAGTTACAGTAGTAGGTGGCGGATGCTCGGCATCAATCAAATGCCGGAATTGAATCGAGCGGTGGGCGTGACCCCCATCTATCTGTCTCCAGCCAGGCACACCAATCCGAGGAGGCTTAAGCAAACGCAGAGGTAGAGACCTGCAGTTTAGGTGGTGGGCGATGTCGTCAGTGGGCGCTATGTAGGCGGTCGATCGCTGCAATAACGGCTTCGCGTAGCAGGCGCGCCGGTTACAAAAAACTGGCGACGGTTACGGAACCACCACGGGTCCGCTGGGGTTTCGGAGAGAGACGGGACGCGGTATCGACTGAAACCCCTCTGCGACCCCGGCAAAGAAAGGCGCGGTATCTTCGGTTCGATTTTAGTAGTTAATCTCGATACCTGCCGGCATTCGATTTTAAATTGTGCTTTCTTCTCGATTGTGCTTTCTTCTTGATTGTGCTTTCTTCTTGATCAGCCTGCCTCTTATTACAAAAGGATACGTCGTATCTCAAACGTTGTACGCCAATGATGAACTCGATCAACTAGGTCAGTATCCAGCCTTGCATGCTGCATGATACGCCGTTATACGTGCATGCTTTGTTGTTGTTGCATATGTCTTGTCGCAGTGAGCTTTGCTATATTTTAATTGGTTTTGATTCGGCTCGATTCGTGCCGCTATCGATTAGAAACTGAGAACGGAAACAAAACGCGTCGAATAATTTTTGTTAAGGCCTGAAATCATTATATTTTTACAATGTTAATGTTTACCATGTCATGCATGACAAGGGTACGGCGCGCGGCTTTTGTTTCCTTAAGCAAAACATTGTCTTTATAGCACGGTGCGTACAGGCCTCCAGTGTTCATTTAGCCTACTACGCTACTACCGTAGTACGGTAGACTTCAGCCCGCCCGGCCCGCGATTTTTTTGTCTGCATCACGTCGCTGAGCGCCCCGAACAAACACGTGCTGCCTGCGCCGGTTTGCAGTAGGCACCAAGAAGTGCAAGGTAGAGGGGGTACCCCTATTTCGGTGCGAGGTGCTGTATAGTGTTTGCCTTTGTGGCGAGAGAGATCACCGCTATATGTGACGACGTTGTTAATCATTCAGAGGCAAGGCCCGTTTCAAACGACACGTGTTTAGCAAGTTTGTTTCGCCAACTCGGCAAGTTTATGGAAATTGGACTTACTTGTCAAAATGGCAAAGTTTGTTTGCCAAACTTCGTCTTGGGATATTTCCGTGTACCTTCGTTGGCGGCAAGTTTTATGAAAAAAATGATTTGCCATTAGTTGCTATTTGGACTTGCTATTCCGAAAAAATTGGAAAAAAACAAACCCAAAAACTAGCCAAGTTAGCAAGTTTTTTACGTCCTCGTTAGACCTGTTTTTGTTTATCAGGGGATGAGCTGCTTGTTAGAGTAGAGTTAGTAGCAGTAGTAGTGGTAGTAAGGGGGCGCTGATTCGAGGTGCCGGTCGAATGAGGCAAGAGTCCATGACAAGAGTCCCGAGTTTGTTTTTGGAACTGCCTTCGTAGACGGGTACGCCAGGTAGTTCGTATCCAATGATGCGTCTCGTGCATGCCCGCAATCACACCACCACCACCACCACCGCAGCCACGGACCGATTCGTGTTCGACGATTTACTCTCCACTTCGAGGCCTAGAGGTAGACGAGGCGTCGAAGCAATTATCGTCTCGAGAGACATATTTTATGGGGGAGACGTTTCCACATAACGTTGTTGGGCACACATTATACATACATTTAGGTGCTGTATGCGCGGATCTGTGTGCTGTGTACTATATACGTGTGTATTGCTGCGTGTGTCTGTATCATCGGAAAGTATGCTGAGTGGGATCGCCCAATCAAATGCTGGGAAAATACATTTCTACCGGGGGCAGGCCGCGTGGCGTAGTCATTTGCTGCTTGCCAGTAGTAATTTGACCATTGACACGTATCCCTGTCGAGACGGAGCACCGTTCCTACTCCTAATAGAGACACCTCAAACATTTGGGCGCTCATTACGTTGTTTCCATATATTACAATAAATATTGTTTTTGCTAATCCTATCCCCTTCCTGTTTCGCTTCCTTTGGCCACCATTTAGCTTCCAAGATATGCATAGCGATCGTTTTCTCGCTACTATCTAGTGTACCAAACTTCTCCATGTCACATTTGTCTATTTTCCTCATTTCCTCCTCTAACACATCCCGTTCCTCCTTGTACGTTTCACATTCTCCCACTATGAGTCTACTCTCTATTGCTTTGCCACAGGGGCACATCTGTGCATTTACTTCCTCCTCCTCCCGGCTACGTACTCGTTGCCTCCTTCTTCTTTCTATTAATAGCAGGTCCAGGTCCCCTACACGAAATCGCAGTTTCAGCGTTTTCGCGAAGTCCATTGGGCCGTGCAAATACGTTTCCATCCCTATCCCTTCTCTTAACCCTCCGTATATATCTGAGTGTTCCTCCCCTTCCACCTTCTTTCTTGGCGCTAGCCTTTCCGTTCTTTTTATCATTTATTTTATTTCTGTCCTGTACCTCCCAAACTTCTCTATGGTCAGCATCTCTTTTTGATTTCCTATATCCTTCCATACTTCCTCGACTACGCTATCCAACCTTATTCCAGCTCGCCCTTTGGTTTATTTCTCCCATGCAGATTTAGCAACTATGGCTGGCAATCTCCTTTTTGGTATGCACTTTACTTTATACTGCCATTTCAACTTGCGCGCGTCTTTATTTGTCTTAAGTGGGTACATTCCCAGTTATGCTCTCAATGTGTATTACTCGTCGTACTTGAGCATCCTAGTATTTTTGTAGCTGCTGTCATCTGTAATGTTTCCAGCTGTTTTACGAACTTGGCGTTCCCTTCCCATCCTTCTCCTGCATATTCTAGCTTTGGTATAATCATTTGCATCAGGTTACATCTTCGAATTATAGTGTCAAGGTGCGTTTTGCGAGTTTGTTAGGATTGCTTCCATCTTGCCTATGTGTGCTTTACCCTTGTCTATTACTTTTTTTTTGTGTACATCCCAAGAGCCGAATTTCGATATCTCTACGCCAAGGTACGCATACTCGTCTACGATCGGTAATTCGTCTTCTCCCCACTTCCATTAAAAAGTTACCGGACTCTCCTTATCTTCGTTATTTACGTTCGCCGTCATTCTCCACTTCCTGGTGTACTCTAGTGCCTTCTCTATTTGTTCCTGCAGTCCTTCGGGTGTTTCTGATATGCTCACGAAATCATCCGCAAACATCAATCCCGACACCGTATCTCCCCCCCTCGTGACCCCCTGCGATGCTGCTTCTACCGCTACTATCATATCATTCATATATACCTTGAATAGGTTAGGTGATAGCGCACATCCCTGTGCAACTCCTTGTAGGATTTCAACGTAGTTCGATATTTCCCAGTTCTGCATCACAGCACTTCTCGCACATTTCGTGATCTTCTTTTTCATTCTCCACATCTTTCCTCTGATCCCTATTTCCCACAATTTTTTCCACAGCCCATTTCTCTATACTGTGTCGTAGGCCTTCTGTAAATCTAGAAATAAACAGCACGTTGTTAGCCCCGCGTCTTTCCTACCTTGGATTATCTTACCTATCGTGTACACATGCTCTACGCAGCTACGTACGGTTAGGCCTAAATCCTGCTTGCCCTTCGCTATGTGTTCCTTCCTTCTCCATCATTGTTCTCATTCTATCGTTCGAAACCTTACAGAATGTTTTACCTACAGTGCTCAGTAGCGTTATCCCCCTATAGTTACCTGGGTCAGCCTTGTCTTCTTTCTTAAACAAGTTTACTACTACTACTCATTTTGTCTCCACCTCTTAGGTGGGTACTCATTTTTCCATATCCAGGTATGCAACCTGACCAACATGGTAAGCATTCCTGTTCCCGGCACTTCATGTATTCATTCACTATTTGGTCTGCCCCTGCTGCATCTTTCTATTCTTAAGTTTAGCTACACGTTTCTGTACTTCTTCCCTTGTCAACTCTCCCTGTAAGTAACCCTTCTGAACCACTTTCTCCCCTTTCTGATGTATCTGCGTTCACCTCTGCCCACGCGTTGATTTCCTTCTCGAAATCTTCGTAGAAAGGTTCGATGTGCGCCGAACAGGGGCGTCGCAAATCCGGCGAGAGAAAATCCTTGACCATCATGCACGCTGCGAGCCGGTTTCCACTGTGCCCCCTGCCCTTCATCCTCCCAACACATAAAACAACCCCACGTCTCCCTCCGAGTAGCTTACATCCGCCAGATACCTATCGCCACAGCAAGGAGGGTCGCTCTTAATAGTGTAGGTTGTATATGATATAAGGTTGTTGTTTTCTTCCTCGTGCATGCCACCCACCACGTCGTCCGTCCTTGTGCGGAATATTACTACTACTGTTTGTTGTTGTTGTTGTTGTTGTTGTTGTTGTTGTTGTTGTTGTTGTTATTGTAGTGGCTACATGCCTCCGGCGGCACCTCAAAAAGGAAGGCAGGAGGACGTCTAAGCGTCATAGTCGAGGGTGGAACGAGCTGGCGGCGGCAGTGTATAGCATTGACATTTTAGGTGGTGGTAACGCTGTGGGCGGTTTTCTTGTACAAAAGGATCGAACTCCGAGTCTAAACAAGTTTGTCACACGTTGGGGAACATGAGCGCCTGAGGATGATGGTGATGGTGATGATGATGACGATGGTGGTGATTATGGTGTGTGGTGATGATGATGATGACGATGATGATGATGATGATGGTGATGCCGATAATAATGAATGGCGGTGGAATATTACCGCAAACTGGGCAATTGTGAGAACCGCACTCAAAAATCGCTATCACAAACAATTGGAATAGGGGGTAGATCGATACCATCCCCTTGAGAGAAAGCGTGAATATGAGGGTTTCCAATATATCTATGGTGGTGGTGCCTATTCGGGGGCCGTTAGATGATGGCGATGATGATGATGACGAGGATGATGATGATGAGATAGGTGGTGATGATAACGATTAGTGATTGTATTATCATAATATGGTAGTGATGGTGACGATGGTGATGGTGACGATGATGATGGTGACGATGATGGTGGTGATGATGATGTGGTGGTTGGCTGTCATGATGATGATGATGATGATGATGATGGTGATGACGATGGTGGTAAGGTGATGATAATGAGGATAATACTGTAGATGTGTTGTTTCTTTGATGATACGTACATACATGCCAGTACAAAGGAAGATATTGTAACGGCGGCGGCAATTATGTTGCATTCGTTCTATGTGCTGCCTGCCGCGCTCCCCGCTCCCGACAACTCGTCGAAGGCGCCCCCCGCCCGAACAGTATGCATTGCCTCGATCACTCAATAGAAATACCGTAAATGAATGCATATTGCATGCGAATCTGAAACAGCTCATCTTGCTGGTGCATGCGCCGCTATCTTCAACAGCTGGCGACATATGATATGACATAGACATACTTACTTTTTTTGTCTATCTGAGGGATTGCTCATCCCTGCACTCTCAGAGCTCCCACTTCGACACCGCCTCCTTTCCATTTACTTGATTAAGTGCCGGAGCTTTCCTCCCTGTCTTTGTTTCCCTTCATTTTTTGTTCGCGAGAGCCTTTTTATTTATCGGTTTTGGGTTCGTGCGTGCACCCAGAGAGCACGGCAGCGCGGGCGAGCCCGGCACCATCGCGGGTATGGGAGGGCTCTGGCCAGTAGAGGGGGGGGTGGAAGGAGCGCGGTCGCCTTTTTCGTGTCTAGGCGTGGTGTATCCATCGAGACACGAGGGAAGCATGAAGGGGCTTTGTCTGCCTTGCTGCTGGTGGTGTGAGTCCAGTATGTTCAAAACGACAAGGATCGTTTATTTCTGTAAAAGAATATTCAAGCGGTGCTTATTTCTCAACCAAATATTATCCACAAGAGAGACACCCAGGCGGTTTGAACACCATAATGCGCCAGCGGACGAACGAAGGCCACGGTGAGCACCGGGCTTCACGCGAGGCGGGCCACGGGGCTCA
The DNA here is from genome assembly GCA_008828725.1 of Saccharina japonica. Taxonomy (NCBI): domain Eukaryota; class Phaeophyceae; order Laminariales; family Laminariaceae; genus Saccharina; species Saccharina japonica. The sequence continues at coordinate 9,368 of MEHQ01000004.1, forward strand.
CTGGGACAGAGGGGCAGTAGAACTCGACCCGGACCGAATCGATGGCGGGGTGATCGCTGGGGGGCGGACAGCATAGAGGGTGACAGAACGTGACAGTCGTTTTAACTTTTTTTGTTTTTTGACCGGTGCAATCACGATATGTCATTCGAAATTCGAACTACTACTGTACTACGACGTACTGCTGTTGTTGTTGCTTGCCGTTTTGTTCGAGTACAAGTACGAGTATAATGCGAGTACGAGTACGAGTACGAGTCGAGTACGAGTACGAGTACGTATGTATGCACGTCTTTCTCAGTTTTTTGTGGATTGTTTTGTTTTTCATACTTCACAACTTGGCGACCCTGCTGGTGCTGTGCTTTTTCTCTTTCATACAATAGAGTATATACAAAGTACGAAGTACTACTATTAATACAGTAGTAATGCTGTTGTTGTATACCACACATACTCACGAAAAAAACACATCTCACACCCCCACAGCAGACAGCGCAGCGCCATGCCGTGAGCCGTGTTGCTGTGCTTTCTCTTTCGAACGTACAGCTTTGTCGTCCTGGGGCATGGAGCTATTGTGCACCGCGAGTATGTTTTGCATGCATGTCAAGTCCCCCGTTTCTTGGCTGCACCACGAACCTCTTGGCATTTTCAAGTCGCGTTGCCTGCACTACATCATGGGCCTCTTCTGTACCCCTTTCCTTGAGCAAGCGTAGCGGGCGGCGTTAGCCGCCCGCGAAGCGGAGCCCTTGTACCTCGTACTCGTAGACTACATTATTAGGTCGCAATAATGGTCGATCAGATCCCCAACGGCGCAAAGATTCACGGGGGGGCTCCCTCGAAACTGCCCAGAACCAGAACGCTTCAGTATATTTGAAAAACCCGTATTTCACCTCTCGCTCTTCAAGCAAGCAGCAGCGACAGACTTTCATCGCAGGATGTGCCACGCTGGAACGCAGAAGCACACACCAGTACCGGACAGCCCAAACAGAAGACATGCAGCACTACCCTCGCCGACGCATAACGATCACGGCCTTCGTCCTGCTGGGGCTGGGCTTCGCGTTGCTCAGACTTCCCCTCGACCAAAAATCGTACGCGAGTGAATCCGCAAATTTTCTTCGCGGGGACAAGGGTGACGAGAAGGGAGGGAACGCGAAGGTGCCTCCGAAGGGTGGTATGGTTCGGCTGAGCGAGGTGAAGGCGGTCCCTGTCAACCACGACGGGAGCGGGGCAATGAAGCAGGTGCAGCAGTAGCAGCAGCAATAGCAGTAGCAGCAGCAGTAGCAGCAGCAGCAGTAGCAGCAGCAAAAGAGGCAGCAGCGTTTTTTTTAACTCGAAAAAGTGTTTTTCTCTCCTTGTTCCAAGCAAGCATTCCGCCGTCCTTGCTTGTTCGCCCCTCGGCAAAGCATCTATCTAATCTATCCACCCCTACGAGTACGTGCGTATGGAGACTGCAGATTGGAGATCGAGCTATGATATGATACATACGATACGCCTATGATTTGTGCTG
>MEHQ01002625.1:0-42737 GCA_008828725.1 Saccharina japonica
CCGTACCGCATTGTGGCTTACCGTACCGTACCATACCGCACCGCCCCATATCGTAGATTCCTGTACCGTACCGTATAGCTTACCGTACCGTACCGTGGCTTACCGTGGCTTATCGTACCGTGGCTTACCGTACCGTAGCTTACCGTACCGTATCGCAGATTACTGTACCGTAACGTCCCGTGGCTTGCCGTACCGTACCGTACCGTACCGTACCGTAGCTTTCCGCACCGTTCCTACTGCTGTAGCGTACCGTACCATAGTTTACCGTACCACAGCTTGCTGCAGCTTACCGTACCGTATCGTAGGCTACTGTACCGTATTGTACCGTACCGTACCGCTGTTGCGTACCGTACCAGAGTTTACCGTGCCACAGCTTGCTGCAGATTACCGTACCCTATCGTAGGCTACTGCACCCTATTGTACCGTACCGTACCGTACCTTACTGTACCACCCCGCGATGGCAAGTTGGTGGATGGACCTGCACCGCGGCACGGGTAACCCTCACCTAAACTTGGCGACGTGTTGCCTCGCCGTGTGGGTCGTGTAGGAGTCCAGCTCCATGCGGACCTGCACCGCGGGCGAGGTGAGAGAGCCGCGGGGACAGGAAGAGGGATGTTGGTTGGGAGGAGGGGGGGGGGGTGTACTTCATATTCATGCATGGCCGTAGTCGTATGACCATAGACCCTCGCATCCCCACAATGCCGGGACGGAGCATGTCGGGTTTTCACCGACCAGGCAGACAAGAGGGGTGTACTTCATTTTCATGCATGGCCGTAGACGTATGACCATAGACCCTCGCATCCCTGCAATGCCGGGACGGAGCATGTCGGGTGTTTCACCACCAGGCAGGCATTGCTAGCACCAAGCGCGAAGCGCCGTGAGGTTTGGGGGTCGCATGAAGGGTGAGCTGCATGCCCTACTAAGAACCGCTGTGAGGCAGGACTTGGGGCATTGGTGAGGGGTGTACTATTTCTGCACGGCCGTAGTTATGACCATAGACTCTCGCATCCCTTACAATCCGGGACGGAGCATGTCGGGTTTTACCATCCAGACATTTGCAGGGGGGGGTGTACTCATGTCGTGTCGCGGCCGTAGTCGTATGACCATAGACCCTCGCATCCCTACAATGCCGGGACGGAGCACGTTGGGTTTTCACCAACCAGGCAGACATTGCTGCAAGCTGGACGGGGGGGGGGCGTGTACTCATTGTATGCGTAGCCGTAGTCGTATGACCATAGACCCTCGCATCCCTACAATGCCGGGACGGAGCAGTTCGGGTTTTCACACCTTGATTGCTTGCACCAAGCGTGAACCCGTTGCGAGGTGTTCGGCGGCGAGTCGTACGAAAGGGTGAGCTGCGTCCTACTACTAGTACGGAGGAGCGTAGTAAATGGGACCTACGACCCACACACACACAAAAATCCACCAGGTACGTATTTACCTATTTTTACTACTAAAATAACAATATTTGGACCTATTTACTAGTGTTTACTATGGCCCCCCGTAATAACACGGCTGTCTTAGTTAACCCCTTAAGAACTGGTGTCCTCGAATTCAGCCAAGCGGTTCGCTATCCTGCCCTCTTAGTAACACCAACGCCAACACCTTTCACCCACGGCGACTAACAACACCACTAAACACGTAAAAAACAAGGGCTAACCTACCCCCTCCCGTCTCGAAAGGGGTGCGTGGTCAGTGGTCAAACGACTAAGGCAAGCAACAAATGAGTAACCCCCCCCCCCCCCGCGCCCCCAACCGTAATGAGTGTCCAACTGTTAGAGGTGTCTCTATCAGGAGTGGGAACGGTGCTCCGTCTCGAAAGGAGATGCGTGGTCAATGGCCAAATGACAAAGGCAAGTAATGAATGAGTACGCCCCCGCGCCCGTGCCACCCCCCGACCCAAAAATAATGTCCAAGTACCGGTACCAGAGGCTCTTGGCGGTTTAAAAAATGACACTCGCATCTTTGTGCAGAAAAAGTTTCGTTTTCGGGATTCTTATGCTGGTCCCTGGTACCAAACCTGGCTATTTTGGACATACTCGGGTATGTACCAGGCTATTTTGGACAATACTCGGGTATGTACCCGGGTATCCCCCAAGACCAGTATATTACCCTACGAACCTACACAAAACACACTGAGTATGCTTGCAACTTGCAACGCTGTACGTACCTCAACCCTCTCCGGGCGGGCGACGACGGCGGCGATCGACTTCAGCTCCACGAAGTCGTTCATCACCTCTCCCTTCCCCTTCCACACGTCCTCCTGGCCCCCTGCCCCCCCCCCCTTCCCGCCTCCTTCTCCGTCTCCTCCTTCCCCCTCCCCGTCGGGGATCACGGCCACCAAGCGGAAGGCGGTGTAGAGGCACGTCTGGGGGATCTCGCCCAGCAGCTGCCTCACCTGCATCACCAGCTCTACCCCGGCAAGCGGCTCCAGCACGAGCGGGGCCACAACACCACCCCCACCACCACCACCACCACCGCCGCCACCACCACCGCCGATAGCGGTAGCAGGCTGTCGCGGGGGGTGAACGGTAATATACACCGCGATCTCCTCCTCCTCCTGCTCCTGCTCCTGCTCCTCCTCCCCCGCCCCTGCCCCCCCCTCCTCCTGTTCTCCTCCTCCTCCTGCTGTTACAGCTACAACTCCTTCTCCTTCTCCCCCCATGCCCACGCCGGGAGTAGCGCTGGCGGTGGCGGCAGAGGTGGTGGTGGTGGTAGGAGCGGTGCTGTCACTCCCTGCTGCTGCTGGTGTCGGCGGCGCCGTGACGGGCTGCTCCATGGAGGCTGGCGGGACTCCGGCCGCGGCCTTCGCTACCTGTTGTTGGTACGAGGCAATTTTTTGGCGAGGCGGGATTAGTTCAAACTACGAGTATGAATATCAAGTTGACTTTTTAAGGGTATTTATACACCGAACCGCAGCAAAACATCTGCAACTGGCGGGGCTACTGTTAATAATGAATAGCCCATTAGCCAACTAAGGCAAAAAGCGGGACATGAGTCCACCTTTTATAACCATTCCGAAGGAAAGCCTTCGAAAATAAATTATAATCGTTGTCTTGAACTATTTACGGGGGGCCATAGTAAACAGGACTAAATATTGATAGTAGAAATAGGTAAAAATATAGGGCTTTGTCTCTACCGTAGGTGCTATTTACTAGGTTCCCCTGTAATAGTATGAATCATTTAATTTCGTGTCGCTCTTTTGCTAAATCAATAATTTCACTCCTACAGCAGGGGCGTCCAGAAAAAAGAGAAAACGACACACCACACCCCCAGAGGTCGGAATAGAAAACCGTTGCAACCGTTGTGATCACATGATGAAATAAGAAAATGGAAAAAAAAAAATATCATTTTTTTCATTTTTTTTCACTTGGTTTTAGTACCCCCCCCCCCCTAACGATAAAAAAATTCTGTGAGATGTCGAAAAACAAATTCGACCACCCTCGCCTACAGTACATCCATCGAACTCGTTTTCGGGGATCGAATCTCACGTGGGTCGGCCTTTAGAGTATATTGAAAAAAAATAAATAATAATAAACGGAATCAACTGCTGAGAGGGCCTATTAAAAAGTAGCGTGGGTAGGCGCAATTCGATGCGAGTCGACGACAGAGAGAAAGGGTTGAAGTCTTCTCGCGATAAAAATGGCAAGGCAAGAACCGTCGTGGGGGAGGGGAGGGAGAAAAGCCTACTTTGTGACCCCGGATCTGAATCACCACCAGGAAGGAGAGAGAAAAGAAGGGCGAAGATCATAAATGGGATGGAAAAAAAAAAGAACAAATAATAAAAAAAAGCGATGTCTCGCCAGGATAAACATACATCAATAACCAGGCATAATCTTACCCCCACCAAAATCGGGACCTACATAACACCAACAACAGCAGCAGTATCATAACATTAACCTTTCTACTTTCTATTGATGAGATTAATTACACAAAAACACAATTTCTGGAAAATTCGGGAGATTTTAATCAATTTCGTGGTTGGAAAACTGAAAACTGGGCGAAAATGGCGAGGGCGATATGCACGACAAAATGACAACAACAGCAGCCAGCAGCAACAACAACAAATAAGTAGTCCCGGCTTCGTAGCAACGAGCCGAGAGCCGAGAGGCGGATTCTGATTGGCCCGGGGCTTCGGGGGGGAACATCCAACGAACGGGGCAACATTGGAGAGCTGTACACCACTAACTACCTGTAAAAAACTAATCTGTTTAAGGTTCGAGAACATGGTTGAATACTCGTAATATTAATATACTGACTGTCGATATACTGTCGTATGAATTTTGTTGTTAACCAACCGAATTAACTTTTGGTAGTCATAGGCTCTTGCGGTACTCTGCTGTGTATACAAACAGCAGGGGTCCCCCAATAAGGCAGTGGTGTGCCAGAGCAGTGTGACCGCCTTATAGAGGGAAGCCGCCTTATTCATTTCAGGTTATGAGTGCGATTCCCCAGTCGCGCCAAGAGATTTTGACCGCCTTATATCGGGATATCGCCTGACCCAGACCGCCTTATGGGGGGACCCCTACTGCTGTAATCATATACTGCAGCTGTACATATATATTAAAAAAAATAAAAAAAACAACAGCTTTGAGCTCCAGGATTATGTATCATACATACTCGTACATATAATATGTATATACCCCTTTATTTGTATGTATTACAAGGTGTTTGCGTCCGACAACGCCCGCTCATTGAACCGACCCCCCAAGACCTTGGTTTTCGTGGGCAGTCAGTGGAAGGACGTGCGTGCGCGGACAGATTTACAACAAGCGAACCTCCGTCACCGGGCTTGCATATATTTGGGCATCGTGCTACGGTAGCCTGCATGCAGGTGCACCATGTTTCTGCCTTCTGAGGGTGGTGACTTGAGGAGCTCTATACTATTAGTAAGTCGCCCCAAAAAACTGATTTGGGACTACTAAACTAAAAGTGCTATCATACGTACCCGATGAACCATACCGCGGCCCAAGCATACAATTCACAATATTACTATTGCAACACGATATTGAATGTTCCCACGATTTTGGGTGATAATAACCCATTCAAAACTGAAAAAAAAACTTATTCCACACTAATTCCAAGTAGTTTGTCCAAAACAAAATCGTGGGACCAGTTTTTAACCCTTTTAGACCTGCAGTCCCGTTTTGGGGACAAACCAGTCTAATTCTAAGTGATTTGTCCCCAAAACAGGACTCCCGTCCTACAGTAGAAGGGTTAAGGGGTTAAGGAGCCCGATCATTCAGAAAACAAAATTCAGCTACAAAGTGCCATATGCCTCTATCGTACATATAATAGCACGCTTCATTTTAGGCATCCTACCCAGAGGGCTGCCGGGTGAAATGGGCAGACGGGGAATGAACGCATTTTTTTTAAAGAAATACCGAACCACTACGTACGTACGGTACGAGCGAACGCAAGTGTTTTACCAATTTCGACGGCGCTTTTTTTAGGGACCCGTCGCGAAATCGCCGTCAGGTTGGATCTATGTACGTATGATACGACCGCGGGGATCAGGTAAAAACGCACCCCATGATCTCCGGGGGGGGTGGGGGGGTGTACTCATGTCGTGCATGGCCGTTGTCATATGACCATAGACCCTCGCATCCCTACAATGCCGGGACGGAGCACGTTGGGTTTTCACCAACCAGGCAGACATTGCTTGCACCAAGCGCGAAGCGCCGTGAGGTATTGGGCGAGTCGCATGGAGGGTGAGCTGCATCCTGCTAAGAACCGCCTCTGAGGCGGACTTGCATATGGATGACAGCTTCAATGAGTTAATTTAATTTCTGGTGTGGGCACTTCCGGAGACAGCAAATGGGTTTTACTCTGTAACTGCCTCGCGGACGCCTTACCATATTAACACTACGTGATACGACCATTCCCCTTGTGCGGAGCAAAGGTTCTCCACCCCGCACAAATGATCTACTCGACCGCCAGCTTTGGTGACCGCCAAAAACAAATAACAAAAAAAAACGGCACCCTGGTTGTCTAGCTCACGCAGCGAGTGGCGTGTTTTACAGCGTCGTTGCCAACCGACGCCACCAACCGAGGGGGGGGGGGGTACTCCATTGGAGGGAGTGGGCGCCACGGGGGGGGGGGGGGGGGGGGCGTACTCATTTGTTGCTTGCCTTATCATTTGACCACTGACCACGCATCCCTTTCGAGACGGGCACCGTTCCTACTCCTAATAGAGACACCTCCAACATTTGGGCGCTCATTACGTTGTTTCATACAGTATATTACAAATAATTTTTTGCTAATTTGTTTATCCCCTACCTGCTTCGCCGCCTGTGGCCACCATCTATCTCCTAAGATAGCGATCGTTTTCTAGTACTATTTAGTGTACCAAACTGCTCCATGTCACATCGTCTATTTTCTCATCTCCTCCTCTAAGCACATCCCTTTCCTCCTTGTACCTTTCATCATTCTCCCACTATGTGAGCTCTACTCTATGAGCTTGCCACATGGGCACATCTGTGCTCTACTTCCTCCTCCTCCACTCGAGCTACTGGTATACCTCTCTTCTTTCTGGCAGGTCCAGGTCCCCTACACGAAATCGCAGTTTCAGCTTTTTCGCGAAGTCCATTGGGCCGTGCAGATACTTTTCATTCCTATTCCTTCTCTCAACCCCCCCGTACTATCTCTAAGTGTTACTTCCCCTTCCATCCTTCTTTCTAGCTGCTAGCCTTTCCCTTCTTTCTACCTTCTTTTCACTTCTGTCTTGTATCCCTAAATTTCTCTATGGCCAGCATCTTTTTTTGGGCGCGGGGGGGGGGGCTTGGGGCCCTTGCCTTCGGGGACCATTCCCCTATACCCCCAAGACTGTCAAGCTGGAAACCCTTTGTAACTGCCGTACGCACGCTTTTGGGGCACAACTTACTTGGAATTAGTGGAGGCTAACGTTTGTTTGCATTACTGTAGTACATACCAGGTATAAGGTTTAACGTAACAACTAAAACACTACACAAGCAGAGCAAGAATAAGGGTTCATGGAATGAGACCGACCACAGCAGTGTCAATAGTAAAATAGCGCAATGATACATGTTATGTGTATGAATGTACATGCATGGATCGTAGATAATGCGATATAGTATTACACTCAGCTAGCAAACATGAGTTTCGACGAAATCTTCGATCTCACAGCTGTTTAAAAAAATAAAAAATAAAATAATGGATGGGTGGTGCTGGGTGGACAAAACAAAATGGGACACCAACAATGAAATTCCTACATTAAAAAAACAACAATGATCCCCGTTTTTATGCACACCAAATGACCGACCGTGTACACACTACCTACGGAAAACGGTCCGAAAAACACGCCTGACAACATTCAGTGGAGTAATTTCATACGTGGCACGACCAAAAGAAAGTATATTTGTGGTGGTCTTGGATGACTTGACTGCTAAAATCCGCATGCACATATATATGTGCAACAGGAACAAGCGGGACAACTAAAAAAAGCAGTTACAGTAGTCGTATGTCGGCGCTACTTTGAGTGCGGTGGCCAAACAAAAAACTCGGGGAAAAAGCGATCGGCCAATTTACCACCGAAAAAATAAACACATCCCCCAAGACAACCCAAGCCTCTCGCCAGAAATGAAGGACGGGGTATGCACAACGGATTTCATGACGGATGTCTTGACTCATTGCTCGAGGTTGACCTTAAGGCCAGCCGTTTTCGTTATTTTTTCAAGGACGCCACTTGGACGCCACCAAAACAAAACACGCTGCGGAGCTTGCGCGGCTGCCCCTGCCGGCCTCGAGCCCCCCCAAGGGGTTAGGGATAGGGTTAGGGCTAGAGCCGTGGTCGGGTTGGTCGGTTTGCCGGCGTGCAGGACTGAAATTGACCACAGACGTCACGTCCATCACGAGAATCGTTGCACCCCCGTTCAGCATTTAGCGTGAGCCTAAACCAAAGACCCGGAACCCGGAACACCCGAGGGCTACGTATGAGTTTGCTGGAACTCCCGGCTAGTTCCGCCAGGCAACTACGTATTCATATTTACTCGCACGTACGTCGTAGCTGATTCCAGTTTACTATTAATATTAATATGTTGTGGAGAACCATAGTAAGTATAACCGAATGATGTTAGTATAAATAGGGAAATATATACCAGGTAGGTTTTTGTGCCATTATTCAACACGATAATAATACGCATAAATACACGGTGGTGTACCGGTACATATACGAAGTATGTAACATGTATGTTTATGTTTGCGCACTGGCAAGCTTTTCTCTTCCGGCCGCAGGGCTTTTGTTGCGCTCTCGGCTGTGGGGTACTCAGGGGGGGGCGCGTGTACACTGCTGTGGCGCAAGTTTGTGCCCCGGCCGGGCTCCGTGGCGCGTGCTCTAGGCACTAAAAGTCGCGCGAGCTGGCTCTTTTTCACGGGATTGCGTTCCGCGACGCCGAGCCACCCAGGACCATGGAAACCCAACATTTTCAGCAGATGTGCTCGCGTGCTCGCTCTGCTGCTGGTGTATCGCATCGTCCCTCCAGCTCTCAAGCCCTCCACTTTGGGGCAGCCATGGTGCAACGGCAGTCGCACATCAAGTTTTGTTTTCCCCGTTTGTGACGACCACGGCCGGTGCTTCTGTGTGTGTGTGCGTTTGTGTGCCACGCTTCCTGCCGTCCTAGGGAATAGGCACGAACGCATACTCTCAAGAGCTGTGCAATCGCTGGAGCAGGACGACAGAAAACCACACTTCCTCTCGGAATTACAAAAGCAAACCGCGTATCATAGCCGCCATGGTATATATACATACACACTGCGTACAACGGCAGCAGCGGTACAGCAGTACCAGCAGCAGCAGCAGCAGCACTACAGCAGTAGTAGTAAAACGGCACCCATCCGCGCTTCGCGTTCTGGCCTTGAACCCCTTAAGAACTGGTCCCACATGTTTGGGTACAAACTACTTAGAATTAGTGTCGGATTTTGTTTTCAGTTCTGAACGGGTCAAGACAGACACGGCGGTTCGCTGTTGTGTCTGCGTGTGTGCAGCAGTGCTTACCAGGAGATGTCATCGTGACTCGTACCTATGTTCATGTCCATTTTTTTAAGTTACAGTAGTAAGTATGCACACATCCATCCATCCTGTCATCAGACGAATAGGAACCCCTTCCTGTTTCGCCGCCTGTGGCCACCATCTATTTCCCAAGAGAGCGATCATTTTATCGTTACTATCTAGTAACAAGGGTGGGGGGGGGGGTAGAGCGACACCCCTCCCCCGCTAGAAAGCAAGGTGTTATTATCGGATATCGGGACGCTATATTTTCCGATACGATTACAGATACGATTTCCGACTTATTGGAATTTCCGATACGATATGAAACACTAATTCCCACTTTCAACTTGCACATCCCCGGGATTGCAAAGCAACCACATGCCGAAGGGGAACCTTCAACGTTTTTTTTTTTTCCATACCATTTCTTCGCCTTTCCTTTCTCTCTCCTCCCTATTAATAGTCGTAACTCAGGTCCGGGGTCACAAAGTAGGCTCTTCTTCCTTCTCCTTCCCACTACGCTTCGTGTCTTGGAATTATTATCGCGAGAAGACGTCAGTTTTTTCTTCCCTCGTCGACTCGCATCGAATAGTGCCTACCCACTACCCACGCTACTATTAATAGGCGCTCTCCGCAGTTGATTCCGTTTTATACATACTTATTTTTGCAAATATACTCAAAAGTCTGACCCACGTGGGGTTCGAACTCACGAAATCAACTCTAGGAGCATTCGAGGGTACCACTATTAACTATTAACTATTAACAGCCCACCGGGGCGACCACATTCGAAATTCGAATCCACCAGGTGGAAGATACGAATATGCGACATAACATAACGAAGATACAGATCATACTATACCTGCCGTCCCTTGGCCGTCCTGCTTGTACAAAACAGTTTCCGGCATTCTAAACGCGCCGCCGTTTGGATGGACTTGAACACTTCAACAAAAGACGAGCGGCAGCAGTACTAATAGTACTGCTGCTCGTGCGGCAGCAGTATGGACCGCAGTAGTTACGTACTTCTGCTGTGTGGACACATATACGTACTGCTGCTGTATTGCTACTCTGCTCATGGTTCGTACAATACATGTTGCTACTTATCATACCCGTTGCGCACGTACGAGGACTACTAGACTGCTGCTGCTGCTGCTGTGATGAGGTTATTTATGCACAGCAGCAGACCGCCTAATGTACACGTATACAGCAGTGCAGGACATCTATTAATAATAAGAAACAGGAAATCTGGTCCAGGCTGGATTTCTTATTTGAGAGAGGGTGCTTTCTACGCTAATTTCAAGATAACGAATCCCGAATTTCTTATGTTTCCTCTAAATCTCAGCCTGGTTTTCTCAGCCTGGCTTTCTTATTAGCCTGTTTCTTATTAGGTGTCCTGTACTGCTGTACTGATGTAATGGGACCGGCATGTGTTGCTGCCATCAAAAGGTGAGGCTTTAGCCTGTACTTCATTCTGTCTTGTGTCTTGCTTTGTGCTGGTATTATTAATGGTTCTCCCGCCGCTGTTGTTGTTGTTGTTGTTGTCTTCACATTAAACCCGTTCTTTCTACTCAACCACATCAGTACACCCAGTGCCTGTCCTGATTCCCAATCCTAGAGAGATACAAATTCTGTGGTCACAGACTGTGAAACAGAGAAAAACCAAAACAAAATAAACGCAAATTTATATGGGGAAGAGCAAGTGAGATGGCGTAAACGTACCGCGGGTACCGAGGAACACAGCGACAGCGAGGCCGACAAAAAAATAAGAGCGTACCGTAATTAATGGAGAGTGTAGGAGGCCGACTCCGACTGCATGAGTCTTACCAATTGTACTGTACCATAATCACGTGCGATAACACTGCTATGTAAGAAAGGTAATCGTGCAGGGGGAGGGGCGGGTGGGCGCTGAGCGCGCGGGGGTGGGGGGGGGGGGGGGGCAGGGGGGGGGGGGGGGGGGGGGGGGGGGGCATGCATGGCACGGCCTGGTTCGCTTCGTTGCGCGAGGCCTGCTTGTGGGATGTAACCGTCCATGACAGCCCTTCCTACTGTAGGAGCGCATAATTTTGTCGTAAAACCATCACCCACCACAGGAGGCGGCGATTTAGAGGGTCGTGGTGCTTATACTAACTCTGTAGGTGCACGTCTATATATGCACGATATTTTTTTCATATTTTTACACGCGACCTGTAGAGCAGATAATCGCTATCGTAATAGCACCGCAGAAGCGGTGGATTGTGAGAGAGAGAACGAATGAATGACATCACACACAAGAAAACTTCGGGCCTGGGCATGGGGCAAAGACCCACCTGAGTAGTCCGACGCGTTCGCTATCAGCCACCACAGCTGTCGCTGGAACCTCGTCTAAACTGACCAGGACTAGCGAGCAACCTCGTCTAGTCCTCAAGCCCTAGTCGACCGGGAGAGCTTGGCTCGTACATCCTCGTACGTGTACGAGTAGCATGGCTGTGTGCACTGGATGTATGTGACGATCGATGTGTCGATGTGTGGTGCAATCTCCAGCAGACTGCTGCGCAAAAAAGGATGCTCACACAACGCATATTCGAGTGCTTTTCTCTCTCTTGTGGTAGGCCGCCCGCGGAATGCAACAACAGTAGCGCTAGACGCCGAGACGGCAGAGCAAGCCCTGCCCACCCTCTCACTACTCGTGGCTTGCTCACCTTCGCTGGCGAAGCCTGCTGGGCGTTCCTCGCCGCGTCTCCACCTCTTTCGTCGACGGCCATATATGCGCTTTGCTCACGGCAAACGTCACGTACTGGACTGTTGGGATACTGCACCGTGAGGTGGGCACAGCAGTCGGTATTTTCCACCGGGAAAAGCTCTGCAGCGCACACGTGCAGTGCAGCAGTGTCTCCGCAAGCAGCCGATCAGTTTCGAACCAGGCAAGCAGACAGCGCAAGCAGAAGGTGGATCTACGATTGCACTCCAGGCTGTTATCGGTCACCACCCAACCCCACGTGTCCCCGGCCCCGCACGCCTTTCCATCTAAGTGGAAACCCATATTCGAGTGTCGTGTGTTTCGAAAGCCGAAGCTCGCATTGCCAACAAGAGGCACACCCGGGACTCACCAGGCTGACTTTAAGACCATGGGACGTCGCCCGGTGGGCTCCAGAACGAAAGCGAGGGGTGCTGGCTCTGGAGTTGGCGATGCAGCAGAAAACAGGGGGGACGCTGAGTCGGCGATAGCCTCGGCAGGCCAAAACCCTGGCAGCTCAGCCGCAGCCTCGAACGGCAGCAAACACGACGAACTCAGCAGTAGAAGCGGCATCAGCAGCAGCAACGCTAACGCTGCTGACGGTACTGAGGAAGCCGCAGATAAAAATCCACTGATGGGCCTCCTCCACTACGAATCGGATTCGGACGATGAGGAGGGTGGGGTGGGTGCGGAGGGTGCCTCGTTGTCTTCAGTGATCGAAAAGCCAGCGGTGCCGGCTGGAGCTGCAGCGACAGAAGCAGCGACAGCAACAGCAGCAGCAGCAGCAGCAGCAGCAGCAGCAGCAGCAGCAACAACCATAACAGCCGCAGCACACTCAGCAGCAGCAGCTACCGCTGGCGAGGAGAAGGGCACGCCGTCCTCAAACGATGACCCCTCCGAAGGCCTCCTCTCCTCGGCTGCTGGAGGATCTCCCCGGGCTACGGTAACCGCGGCCGCCTCTGCGACCACAGTTGCCGACGCCGCCTCTGCCGATCCTGCCGAGATCCCTCTGCCCGTTGCCTGGCAGCAGTGCATGGACCAGGCGGGCCTGGTCTACTTCTGGAACACGGTGACTGGCGAAACTACATGGGATCCGCCGGGGTTTGCGTCTTCGAGACGTACACCCACAGCACCTGCGACAGCTTCGGTGGCTGGGGAGGTTGCTGTCGAAGCTTCTTCTTCTGGCGCTGGTGCTGGTGCAGGCGATGTATCCGCGCCGGCGTTGGAGACAGCAGCAGCAGCAGCAGCAGCAGCAGCAGCGGCGGCTGCCGAGGAGGTGCAGGCGGCGAGCGATGCCACGAGCGACACTGCCAGCGAGCCCGATGATAACGACGAAAACGATGATGACGACGACGACTACGACGACGGCAATCGCGCGCAAGATGAGGCGGACGAGCTGATGGAGGGGGACGCGACGGCAGCTGCCTCGGGCAACTCTACCTCGGCGGTTTCGACCGCTACTGAGATGGACGTCGATGCGGACGCCGACGACGCCAACCTTAACGCGGCAAACGCTTCAATGCACAGCGGAGGCGGCGACGGGGCGCAGGGCGGACCAGGCGGCGGGAGGGAAGGGGTCGAGACGGCAGAAATGTACGGACACCAAACGGCCGACGGTAGCCTTGCCCGAGGAAAGGGTGCGATACCTTCGAAAAACTCGGAAATCTCGGAGATTTCGGAGAAGTCAGAGACGTCCAAAAACTTGGAGACGATGGATATCTCGGAGGAATCAAAGAAGCCGGGGGGACAGGATGAGCCGGAGGAGGAAAGTACCCGAAGCGTCACCGCCTCGCCCCTGCCGGCTGAGCCTGAGGTGGAAGGCGTTGACGACCTGCTCGCCGGCATCGAAGCGGAGCTTCTGTCTTTCGCCGGCGCCGATGCCGATGTCGTTGCCGGTGGCGGCGATGGAACACACGGCAGCGCGAAAGAGGCGGAAACCTTAACGGTGGAGGTGGAGGCAGCGGCTGCTGCTGCTGCGGCGGCGGCCGCGTCAGAGGTGGTGGACAGAGAAGACTTTTCCTCCCTGAAGCTGACGGCGCCGGGGCTCGATGTGCGCGCGCGGGAGGCTCACGCCGAGCTTGTCGACCGACTGGCGGCGGCGACTGAGGCGGAAGGAGGGGAAGGAGGAGGAGGAGGGGGGCGGGGGGGGGAGGGAGGTCCGGGGCGGGATCGTCACGGTGGCGGGGTTACGCTAAGGTTGGCCTGGGAGGTTGGCGCCGTCGTGCGCGCCCGGCTGTTAGATTGGAGAGAGGGTGAGGATGCGGCAACCGCGCGCGGACTTGACGGGGGGGGGGGGGGGGGGCGGGGGGGGGGGTTCGTCACGGTGGGGGGGTTACGCTAAGGTTGGCCTGGGAGGTTGGCGCCGTCGTGCGCGCCCGGCTGTTAGATTGGAGAGAGGGTGAGGATGCGGCAACCGCGCGCGGACTTGACGGGGGGGGGGGGGGGGGGGGGGGTTACTTGCTTGTCCGGGTGGTTATTTGACTTTGCAGTTGTTGTCGGCTGTATACACTGTTAATGTAACTGCTGTCACTTTTGCGCTTGTTTCCACCTGAGTTTGTGAACGGTACTACTTTTCGTTGACGATTGACATCTTCTGCATGCTTTCCGGCGATGATACAGACAGTAGGGACACGAAGCATGCAGCAGGCAGTAGCTGGGTTTAAAGCGTGACAAGTATCTCTTTCCAAACGCTGCTGCAGTGGCCCTATACGCTGCTGTCGTCTGCACTCCACATCTCTGCTACAGTACACGGTACTCCTAAAACCACCCCCCCGCTTCCCAGGACCGACCTCGCCCTTGGCTGCCACCTTACCCTCGTTGCCGCGTTGCTCATCAAAGCACCCGCCAGCTTCTACTGACCATTTTACTACTTTCGAGCGGAGCGGGTATTACTGCTACGGAGGGTGGTAGTTAGCGAAAGTCCGGCATAACCCTGGTCAGCTTTCTGGGTTACTGTACGTAGTGTACACAGTCGCCTTAAAGAAAGGGGCCCCTTTTGAGCTGGGCGAATGAAGCCAGATATACCCATAGAAAACGCGAAATCGAACATCTGCTCCGTCCGACCGAAAATCTCCATTTTTTTGTTTTCCCGCCTTCGACGAAGCGCATACATTTAACGACAGTTACAAATACCCCACTAGAGCGCAAGATCCTAGCGCAAGGGCTTCCCTATCTTCCTCATTTCTTCTTGCGCTAATCGCCCACGCGCTGAAATCGCCTCTTTCGATGACGCCTCGTGTACATCATACATATATATATATATATTTAGGCGGCCTCGACGGCACTTTCCTGGTGCTCAAGCTGGAGCAAATGGCGGCGCAAGCCCGGTCTTCCCTCCCCCCGCCTCTGTCGGGGGTGGTCACCACCCCTCCGCCCGCTCACGCGACGGCCTCTGCATCGTCGCAAGCTGTGTCCGAGGCCGCCGACACGCCCATATCGGGCGACGGCGAGGATACCGCTGACACTACCGCCGCCGCCGCCGCCGCTTCTGTGAACGGCGGCGTGGCTGGGGTAACGACGGCGACGGAGGCCAAGTCCGCCTCTGGCGGGTCGAAAATGAAGCTTCGCGCTCGTGGAGGCGTTGTAACGACCGGCGCGGCATTCGCCCCCGAGGCGCCGAAAACGGGAACAGATCGCCCAGAGACCGTCAGCGACGGCAGTGGAGGAGACGAGGAAGCCAACTTTGCCGCAGCCGACGAGACCGGCGAGGTCTCTCCTCCTCCGGCGATGGCGGCGGCGGCGGCGGCGGCTGTGTCGGATGATGCCAGCCCCGAAGCGTTGCGGGCGGAGCAAACCGCTCAGAAGCTCAAGTGGGCGGATGAGGTCTCCGCGGCGGCGTCTGCCGCCGTGGCCGCGGCCGCCGTCGCGCGCTCGCAAGCAAAGAAGAACCAGGCCGAGAACCAGACCGGGGACCAGGCCGGGGACCAGGCTGAGGACCAAGCTAAGGTGGAGGTGGAGGTGGAGGCGGAGGCCGTGGTGGAGTCGAATCCCACCAAAGGCTCTGAGTCGCGGCGACGAAGCGGCAAGGATACTCGACGGCAAACAAAAAAATCACAGGCGGCGGCAGAGGCGGAGGAGGAGGAGGAGGAAGAGGAGAAGGAGGAGGGGGAGGTAGAGGAGGTAAAGGAGGAGAAGGAGGAGGGGGAGCAGGAGGAGGAAGAGGAGGGGGAGGAGGAGGGGGAGGAAGAAGGGGGAGACTCCGGAACGAAAAGCGCGGGCGTCGTTGCATCCAATGTCGTGGCCGCCGGCGCCGCTGGTGGAGTCGTTGGAGGCGTGATCGACTTAGGGGGCGTCGGGGATGACGATGGCGATGACGAAGAGGAAGACACCGGAGAGCTCGTTTCGGAAGTTGTGTCTTCGACCGGGAAGGCCTCGGCTGCGCGAGGATCGGACAGCAGCAACATGGGCATCGTGATCGCGCGAGATGATGCTGTGCCCAGGTTAGCCCTTTGTTTTCGGGACTGTGCTGCGCCGCTTCATGGGGAGGGCGGAGCCAAACGTTTACCTGGTACAGTAGTGTGTGGTATTGTTGCAGTATGGCGCTGCCACCTCTCCACAGGGGGTTTCCCGCTGCTTCGGCGCGTGTTTTGAAGGGTAGTCTCGCAGTCGCGGTGAGCATCATGACCACATTCGCGGACCCCTCTAGGCCCCGGCATTGCGTCGGTCATGCTTCAGCAGTAGTTACCAAACCAACCATCGTTCGGGGTTTTCCATTCGGCGTTTTGCGGCATCAGGTGAAATGCGCGGGTGCTTGAAAGTCGGAGTGCGTCTCGGAGAGCATGTATTTTCTCGACTCAATGTGTTACCGGTGTTGACAGCCCCCCCTCTCCCCCATTCACCCCCGCCACCCACGCCTCTTGCAACTGTTGCTGTTCTCGCTCTCCCTTCGTGTCCCAGTGGGTGGGAGGCTGTATGGGATGACACCCACAGCGCTTTCTACTACGTTAACCTTAGCACGAACGAGACGACGTGGGTTCTTCCGGATCTCCCCGCGGTGGGGTCCGCCGCAACCAAACCAACGGAGGTGTCGGCTTCGGGCAGCGGTGATCCTGCCGCGGTTAGCGGTTCAAAGGCGGGCGAGAAAGAAGCGATTAACGCGAGCGGCGACGAAGCGAAATCGCGCAAACGATCGCGGCGACGGCGGGACTCGTCGAGTGAACGAGGCGCCACGTCGGACAAAGCGGCCTCCTCCTCCTCCTCCTCCTCCTCCTCCTCCTCCGGAAATCGGGCTAGAGAAAAGGAGGCCACCCTGGAGGGAGCAAAGGACAAAGAGGAGCGGGACGTCCTTGCTGCTGCGGCCTCAGCGAAGGAGAAGAAAACGGCAGCGGTGGCGGCGGCAGGGGCAGGGGCAGGGGCGGCAGCTGCCGCGCCCAGACGAAAAGCGAGAGGACAGAAGGACCCCCTCCCGAGGTAGGAGCGATTCTTCGTTTTTGTTTTTGTTTTCTTGCTAGCGGGATGCTCGGGGGTGGCGGGCGAGGCTGTCGGGCGCTGCCGCCCCCCGCGCACTGCTTGGTGGCCGTTGTGATTCCAGTTGTGGCATCGTTTTTTTCCGTCTCCGTTTTTTTCTGCTCTTGCTTCGTTCGCTTTTTATGTATACTGGTGTGCGTGCGTGCGTGCGTGCAACTTCGGGGCACCTTTTCCCGCTGAACATGGTGTGGCTCGATCGCTTGGCGGTATTTTACGTGTTTTCCTATTTTGTTGTTTTTGTTTTTTTTGCTGCTGGTGTTTCGCATGGTACGCACCCCTCTCCCCTGCTGTCGTGACCGTTGTTGATGTGGGTTGGCGCCAGGATCAGGGGCCCGGGATCAGACAACTCTCAGCGCAGGCACGCATGCGGGCAGGCATAAAAGGCGGGCGATGGGCTATAAACCTTTTGTGGAGGTGGAAAAAGGTGTCAAGATTCATATGATACGCGGAATTCGAATCACACGGAGCCCTCGGGTGAACATTTCTCGTCCGCCTTACAGATGCCGCTGCGCCGAGCGTGTCGCGCTAAGCATGCCGCTCTGAGCGTACCGCGCCAAGCGTACCGTTTCGAGCCCGCATGGTCAAACAGCCGCTCGCCAACGGATTGCCGCGCTAAGATGCAACCCACCAGCTTACAACTTTGCCTGGGTTCTGTGGATGTGGTCCTGCCTACCTATCCCCGGTTATGGAGCACTCGGGCAGATTCCCCGCCTCCCCTTGTTTTCAAACGGCGGCTCTGTCTGGCGACACGTGGGCTATACTCAGCAGCGGAGTGTAGCTTGTCAAAAAAAATTTATCTGAAGGGCCGGAGGGCATGGCATGGGCGGTGGGTGGGGGGCTCTCCGCGCCCTTGTGTGGCGTCCTATCGATAGGCGGCTGGTCCTCGTCTCCTGGAAGCCGGAGGGAGCCGGGGCGGACCGCTTGTCGTCGACAGCCTGACCCCTCTCTTGCCGTTCCTCACTCCCCCCCCCCCCCCACTTTCAGAAGGGCGCGCGCTGCGCGGGGAGCGCCTTCCCATTCCTGGACCGAGAGCAGGTGAGTGGCCTTAAAATATAACGCCATAAGGAGTGTGTGAGCGTTCAGCGCTTCCGCCAGAACGGACACCCATAGCGCCGCTATCGCTGACTTCGCTCTTCTCCCCCCCCCCCCGCCCACCGGCCGCCGCCGCCCGTCCTATCCCCTCTCCGTTTTGTATCTCTCTCGTTTCGGCTTCTTCCTTCGCCCAACGTCGTCGTGTATCCCGCTGATCGGTTCGGTGACGGCCGGTGCCCCCTCGGCCGCGGCGTTCGATGCCTCGCAGCCCGTGGGTGGCCATATTCGACGAAACTCAGCAGGCCAACTACTACCACAACACTGAGACCGACGAAACTTCTTGGGAGCGCCCACCGACTCCTGCCGCTGCCGCTGCCGCCGAAGATGCCGCCGCCGTGCCCGCGGCGGGCTCCGACGAGCCGCGGCTTCTCCCTGCGGCTAAATCCGCGTCCAAGAAAGACAAGAGGTCCTCATCTCCGGTCAGGACGAATCTCGTCGTCGTCGACGGTGGCGACGGCGGCGGCGGCGCCAAATCTTCGAGTGAGGGTGTCGCCCCCTCCCCCGCCGCCTCTACCAGAAAAACCTCAACCTCTAAACGGCGCAGCGCCTCTCCTCCGCCTGCGGAAGCGGTGTCCGGGGTGGGAACCACCGCTTCCGCCGCCGCTGCCGCCGCCGCCGCCGCGGCCACCGCGGGGGCGAGCGCCGCCCCCGCCAATGTGGACACGGAGGCGCCGGCACCCGTTTCCGAAACGCCTAACACGGCGGAAGACTTGCGCCCGTCGACGCTTGTGTGGTGGTCGGATGCCGGCGACGTTTGGAACGGCGCGGCGTTGTCGGGCCTCCTGGCGGGGTACGGGCCCCGCCGATATCGCAACCTCGGTGGCGGCTACTACATGATGACGATGGAGCTGGGCCCGGATTGGGTGGTGACCGCGGCCACCGCGCTGGGCCAGGGCGTCGCCGATCCCGTCGCGGCGGCGCGAGTAGACTGGGTGTCCTGCACCGCCTCCGTGCCTGGCTACGGGCTGTTCCTGAGGTTCGCAGGGGAGGACGACGAGCAGAAGCTGTTCGACGTGCCGGGCGAGTTCTTCGACGATCCCCCGCCGGACCCGGCTATCGTGGCTGCGGCGGAACGTTCTGCCGCCGCCGAAGCGGCCGCGGCTGCCGCCCGGGACGCGGCCCTGGCCGAAGCGGAAGCGGCGGCCGAGAACGCCGAAGCGGATGCCGCGGCGGCGGCGGCGGTGGCGGCGACTGAGGAAGCCGAGGCTGCGGGTAGCGAAGCCGCGGCGGCTGCAGAAGTGGCGGCGGCAGCGGCGGCGGCGGCAGTAGCGGCAGCAGCAGCGGCGGCAGCGGTACCCTCCGCGGCAGCGTCGTCGACGAAGAAGCGGAAGGGAAGCAAGCGGTCGGGGTCCGGGTCGTCGTCCGGTGGCGGCTCGATAGGGAAGAAGCGCAAGGGCGCGGCGAGCTTGATCGACAAGTGGAAGGCGGTGGCGTCCACGGCGGGGGAAGAGACGGAGAAGGAGGCGGAGAAGCAGGAGAAAATGGACCGGTGGAAAGCGCGGGCGGCTATCCTGGACCCAGACAACCCGAACTTTACCCCCCTCGGCCGGAAGAGAAGATGACAAAATCCCTTTTGTCACGCCATGTGTCAAACTAGTAGCGAACCAACCGGAGGGTTATGTTAAGAGATGTATTCGTTGTGTGGACCAAGCGTACGTACGAGCTTGTGTCAAGAGGTGTATTTGTTGTGTGGACCAAGCGTACGTACGTACGCACGTACGGTATGGGGGTGTAGTCATGTCGTGCATGGCCGTAGTCGTATGACCATATAGACGCTGGCATCCCTGCAATGCCGGAGCGGAACTTGTCTGGTTTTCACCAACTTTTCACCTACCAGGCAGATATTGCTTGCACCAAGCGCGAAGCGCCGTGAGGTGTTGGGGCGAGTCGCATGAAGGGTGAGCTGCATCCTACTGCAGTAAGAGCCGCTTGTGAGGCGGACTTGCATATGGACGACAGCCTGCAATGAATTGATTTGATTTATGTTGTAACCGCTTCCTGAGACAGCAATGGGTATACTGTGAGACTGCCTCGTGGTTGCCTTACCATGTACACACTACGTGGTGCGATCATTTCCCTTGTTGTGCGGAGTTAAGTTTCTCAACCCCGCACGAATGGTCTAACAAGACCGCCACGTACGGTATGGGGGGGATACTTTTTAGGGCCTTTTTTCTGCGGCTCAGAGCCACTCGTGCGAATGGCGCTCGACCCTATTTCTTGGCAAGTCTTACGCTTTTTTGTGCTTTTTTTATTTTGTGATATGACACCGCGATGGGAATTGCTTCAAGAATTTCGGTTTTGGGTGAGAGGTATAGCGCCGCTCGCGCTAGTGACCCGTGCCCCCCAGCGTGATTTTCTGGCGTGATTTTGCACGGGTCGGTGTCGGTTTTGCCCGGCGTTGGCCAGCGGTCGGAGAAAGGGTGGGATTCGGTGTGTTGGTTGATGGTCGAGGGCACATATCGTGTACCAGGTAGATGGTTTTTGTGGGGAATGAGAACAACCGAAGTCTCGAAGGGCCATGCGTCTTGCCACCGCGGGCCGTAACGTCTTATGTTTATTTTTTGTTTTTCGTTGGTGGTGGTGGTGGTGGTGGCTTCGGTACTCGTTGAAATTTGTCGTGTTGCTCTTGAAGAGTACTCGTATACGAGTAGCAGTATTAGCTCTAATATTACAGGTATCTGTTATAATATCGTACCGGGTATATACCCCAGGTGTATATATATATACCGTTTGATCGAGCCCCAGTTCGGCGGAGTGTCGCTGATGTTTGATCCTCCTGCCGCGATTCAATCCGTCCTCATGCTGGCCTCCAGTGTCTTCCACACATAAAAGTGGCAACTTAACGGCAGGGATGCACCTAACTTTTTTTGAGGTTGGTTGTGTTTTTCATCACTTGATTATAGTACAGGAGCTCCATAACTCATCCAAAAACAGACTTTTGAGAAAACGCGTACGCGATGAAAAATCTCATGGCATACTGTTGTAGGTATGAAACGAAAATCACTGAAAATACAAACAACGGGATTAGAACAATAACATACCGCGTGGTGGGGAGGGAGGAGAAGCGCCTACTACTTAACCCTTATAGGACTGGAGTCCCGTTTTGGGGACAAATTACTTAGAATTTGGGGACAAATTACTTAGAATTAGAGTGGTTTGTCCCCAAAACGGGACTGCAGTCCTAAAAGGGTTAACGAGCCCGGATCCGAGTTACGACTATTGATAAGAGGGAGACAGGAAAAAAAAGGCGAAGATGCGATGAACGGGATAAGAGAGAAAAAAACAAAAAACATGGGTTTGAGAAGCCCCCCGTAGTCAGAGACATATTTTTTCGAAATGTGTCACCTCTATCTATCGTTGTTTTAGCACGTCTTCTAGCAACGAAAATAACGACGACAGCCGGTCAATCGTAGTCACAGGCATGAAGCGGAAGTAGACTAAAAATTGAAAAGTGTAAAGTGGATACCCCGAGTTAACATCGCCCTGTGACAAGCCGAAATAGGCGCTCTAACTGCATCTATGTACCATCTTGCTCTTATCTGTAGTGGGCAATATATAGTGTTTAGTACTTCTAGTATAGGTGGGTATAGGTGGGACAAGCCGTTTTGACCGCTCTTAACTCTACTGACTGACTGTAAGCAGTAGTATACTACAGTATACGCAAACTATACTCTGTAGCAGGGCATTGGTTACTATTAGGTGTTGCACTGTTGCGCGGGCGAAACGTTTGGGTCAAAATAACGGTGTTGCGCAACAGTCGCCGCGAGGCTGGTTGCGCGCAGCGCAACACGCGATTTTGGGCGCGCAACACTTTTCGCCGCGGGCGTAATTTTTGGTTGCGCGATTATTTCTCGCCGGAGGCGAGTTTTTTTTGGGGGGGTCTTTTCTTGCGTAGTAGGCGATTTTCATTTATATTTATAATTCGCCGTACGACGTACGGGTAGGCGTTTTGTTTTTGGAAACATATTTCGTCCGATTGGCCGTAACTGAACATCTTTTAGGCCCCTTTTTGTCCTATTCGTCATAGTCGAAAACAAATTTTTGGCACCTTTTGCTATTAATAGTCGCCTTGTAGTCTTTTATTATTTTTTTACGCACTTTTTTCTATTCGCCGTTGCCAAAAATAAATTTAAAGTCTTTTTACTTGGTTTCGAGGCGTATATTCGCGCATATATCGCATTTTTTTCGCCCCCGGCTCCTCCGGGGGGGCCCTCCGGGGGGGCTCAAGGGGCCCTCCCGGGGGGGCCCTACGGGGGCCCCTGCGGGGGGCTAAGTCGTCCTGCCGACGACGCCAAATGTGAGGTGGCTAGATATAAGAGGACAGGGTATCCCTAGCCAGGTCAGCCTATGGAACGGGTACTCGTTGGTACTCACGTGTTTTGTTTGCGTAGAGACAGAAGAAGAGCAGTATATTCCGTTTGCGTGATGAACGACTGAGACAAAAGGGGAAGGGCATCTGGGAACCGCCCTGGTTCCCATCTGAGATACGCCTTCCAAGTAATACCAATACGATCCAAATACCTGATACCAGGTATTTACCAAACGTTTCCACATCCTATCAGCGGTACCATAACAACAGGGCTTGAGAGCCTGCGGCGCGCAAGGCACACAGCAGGCGTGTTGCGCGCTCCTTGCGTCGTCTGTTGCGCTGTGCGCAACAGACAGACGCCGAACCACTAATTAATGCCCTGCAGGTTATCGTATGCAGATTATCCGGCTTTCACGCGGCGGCATGATTTGAGCTATACGTAGATCATACAGATCACAGGAATCTATACCTGCCCTGAAATATCTACGAGAGCTTGAATTAAGCATTGGGGATCGATGATCTGTCCGATGTTTATGCATGTATGCATCAGATCTTTATGCATGCGTGATAGTATGGGCTTGGAAACCTAGTCTTTATTACACATGCACGCATGCGTATTTGGACGGTTTTGATGTGTGTAAACAGTATGCTTCTTTGTGTGTGGACGGTTTCATTCCTCCTCCTCCTCGTATCCTTCCCGTCCACTCAACAGAGTTTATGATATTTTACGAGCTCTATCAAATGGGGGTGATGCGATGTGGCGGGTATATTGGCATCTGTGCGGCTGGCTATAATCTTCACGCCCCCCCCCCCCTCCTCTTCCTCCAACGTTCTTTCTGCGCTTCTTCTCCGTGCAGAACGGAATTCCCAACGACAATCAATTCCGGATTTCCAGGATTTCGGATTTCGTCGAACAGTGACGACTGCAACGTCCCCTACAAAAACACGTTTTAAGATGTCGAAACCCTGTGCGAGAGAACCATCTAGAGATTTGAGCAGTAGCGAGATAAACCGTCCCTCTGACACACCTCCGCCGTAGCCTCTAGCATAGACCCAGACAACCACGCACCGAGGGAGACACACAGAGAGATAGCGGAGTAGCACCCCCGCTGTAACCGTGTCCTCGAGGTGGCGTGAGCGTCCCGGATAGCCGCGCACAGGGAAGGGGCGTGTGGGTCTCTCGCGGGGTAGAGCTCTCAACAGACACAAAACAGCAGGCGTAGAGACCACCATGGCTCGTCGACTTCAAAAGGTGGGTGGTGTAGTGTGGCGTCTGGTGTGGCGTGGCGTGGGCTCGATAGCACCGCTGCGATCGACCTGACCCGGCGCGCACCTGGGGGGGGGGCATACCCTGCTCCTCCATGTTCGGAGACTGCGTCCGTCCGGTGTCCGTGCCAGTGCCAGTGGACAAGCATCCTCCGCAATTTTCCAAACATTTTATTTCCCTCTTTTTTTCTGCTTTTTTTTATTCTCGGGTTTTTGGTCAAAAAATAAGAAAATGTGAAAATGTTACTGCTGCTGCTGCGAGCCACGAGGAATGACTGGGGGCCGTAGTAAATAGGACTTGCGGTATACACAAAACTCTATATATTTACATTTTTTTGCTAATAATATTTGGTCCTAATTACTATGGCACCCCCTTATTAGTTGCCTTTGGTGTGCTCCTGCTGCTGCTGCTGCTGCTGCTACTGCTGCTGCTGCTGCTGGTATGTAAACGTAAACGTACGTTCAGCTTGTTGTCAGTTTGTACGTACTCGTACTCGTACGATAAAATTGCGCTTATTATACCTGGTATGTAAATTCCGGTATTGTAAGTACTCGTACGTAGTGCATCAGCTTGAACGGAAACATGAGGGGAGGATGTAAAAGTTTGACTCAAAACACCCTGACAGGGGCAATCCTATTTGTCGTAGCGGGTGCGGCACTTCGGGCCTCGGGCGTCATCAATCACCCTCCTATTCGATGTCCACGCGAACCGTTCTCGGTTTTGGGACGTATGGACGTATGATATGATATGTGGATACCTTTTTTCACCTGATCTGTGCGTGGTATGATACGTATGGTAGACACATTTTCCGAGCAGGTTATTCTCACCAGTTTGGTCTGTACTCTTGTTTTTGTTCTTCGTTTTTCGTTTCCCATTTTTGTTTTCGTTTTCGTTTTTTTCTTGTTTTTTTGTGTTTGTTTCCGAGTTTTTTCGGTACGTTTTTGCGTTCTTGCTTTTGTCGTTTCAGCAGTGTATCGTACAGCAGGTACATATTATATGTCCGAACGTACACATGATATCGTATAACCAGGTATATACCTGGTACAGCAGCAGTAGTACCTGTGGTACGAGTGCATATCTAACGAACATGGAACAAGATAAGAACAAGAATCAGGAATCGTTTTTTTTGGGAATGTCGGCCGTATGAACCCTACAGCACCTAGTCGTATATACATACGAATACGCATATACCTGGTATATAGCACTGGATACTATTACGAGTAATTTTAATACTACGTTTTATAGGGGACAAAAACTTAAAGATTTGGCGTGGGGTCATAATTTTATATTTTTTGATATCCACACAGTACGTATTTAATAATAGTAAAAAAAGTAACACGCGCGCCCGACGTCCACGCAGCTTTCAAAGTTGAGTATCAGGTATCAACCACTCGATCGGCGGAACTCACAGCTATTAATAACGCATTTTTGTAGTAAAAATATTTTTCCTAAAAAAAGATCTCTGACTCGCACACGGATGTACCGCTGCTGTTGCGTACTGCGTACATTCAACGCCGATGGTGGTTGACAGCCAGTTGAAGTACGCATGGCCCCAGCCCGGGACGCAGGGGCAGCCCTCGTCGTGCCGATCGTTAAATCCCGGTCCTGTTTATCCTTTATTACTTATCCCTCTCCCCCCTCCGCTTTCATTAGGCAGGGGTGTCATACATGAGGGGCGGTATGATCTATAGATATGAATGGTACTTCAGGCTAATTCTTATGCAGTCGGATACGTGGATCGAAAAAGCCGGTTTCCGATTGGAGACGCAATCGGGCTTTCTTATACAGTTGAAAAAGAGCTTTTTCGATCCCCAACTTTTAAAAAAGTTTAGAGTTTTTCGACGGGATTCGTGGATTGGATTTCTCAATCGAAAAAGTTTTTGAACCTCATCACATCTCCCTCCACCCCTCCAAACATACGGTCACACCACCCAGCGGCAGCCTAAACACCTCTGCGATGCTGGGTTGACTGCTCTACTGCTGCTGCTGCTCTCTATTGCTGCTGCTGCTGCTGCTGCTCGCAGCGCAGCACCTCCTAGAACCCGCGAGCAGGACACGAAGCATTTTCCAACTCTCGTATCAACCGCCCCCAGGAAGAGCACAAAAAAACTGCAAAATCGATCCGATTGACGATAGGGAAGGCATCCAGACACACCCCGTCGAATTTATAGTGGATCAGAAAACGAGTTTTTCGATCTTATCAATCCGACGGCATAAGAATTAGCCTAAAGAAGTAAACCGAAAACCGTTAAAACGACAAGCGAGTTCATCCGTCCTTTTTTCTCGCGTTTTATTTTTGGTTGTCTCGATTTTTCTCGGCTTGCTTGCGTATGCGTGCGTGTTTTCTCGCGTTTTGGTTTTGGTTGTCTCGATTTTTCTCGGCTTGCTTGCGTTTGCGTGCGTGTGTGCGTGCGTGTTTCGGGTAAATTTAAGTTCAAGATCACAAAAATAGGAAACAACAAAACGTGTACTCGTACGTACAAAACAGAAAACGTCCAGCAGCTAACTCAAAAATAATTTTTCGAGTTTTCGTTGAACAGCCTCGAGTGTCGCCGCAAGTTGAGCGTACAACGGAGTCCCCCCTTTTCCGCCGTCGTAACTACAGCAGTACAGGCCACACATTAGTATACATACTATTTTTAATGTGGTTTTAGTATACACACTATTTTTAATGTGGTTCCCGTTTCTGCTTGGCCTTTCTTGTGGAAACCCCGAGTTCAACTATTGTACTCAAATTCCTTAAGGTAGCGGCTTCCCCCCGGAATGTGGGTGCAAACTGGAGTAAGCTGTCATATCACTGCACATACGAAGTATATACAGAGCCAAGTCTAGAGCACCCTGTAGGTGCACAGGAAACAACGAAAGGGGCACAGGCCACAGCAAAACCGCGAACACTCTAACTTCTGCTGTATATCGTATGATACATACCTGGTATATACAAGTGTATGGCCTGTATACGAATACATATAATAGCAGGCTCGCGTCTCTCACGTACGCGCGCGATCGGAGTATCACAAATAACAGCTTGCAAATAAATGTGAGTTTCGACGAAATCCTCGATCACCCACACAGCTGTTGTTTTTCATTATTTTATAGATGTGTACGTATACGAGGAAATGGTTGTTTGTAGACACGAGCCTGACAGAAAGTTGAAAACTTTCACAGGTCTGCTGCAGGCAGCTGCAGCACAGCAGCAGTTCGTGACACCCACCACCTTCTGTAAGCTGTAACAAACTCTTATTAATATATAGCGTACCACTTTTCGGCCGGAAATGCAATCTCCGTTTCTATATACAATAAATCGTATATCGAGCGGGGATTTACATTTCCGGCCAGACGGGACGGGCATTGTATTGTTATTTTGGGCCAGAGCCTCAAATTCTTATGCGAGACTGATTGGTGCATCATAATCAACCACCCTTCTGCGGCTGCCCCCAACCCTGAAGCATCGTATGCTTATCATACATATATAGATGTGTGTTTGTGTCCATGATGCCAGATGTGTGTTTGTGTGTCCGTGCTGCCAGCCAACCCGCATATGGTGCTCTGCTTCAAGGAGCAAGGGCACCGGTACATAATTCGGAAGCGCGATATTTGTTCCCGGGATAAAAGCAAAGCGGCCTCTGCGTGGGTCGCGACGTGCGTCTCTGTGGTGGATTGGCGCCTTCGGGTGGACTAACAGCCCAGAGGCCTTAATTGTTGTTCTGAGACGCCCACAAGCACGCACGCACCCATGCGTTGCTGTACCGCTGCAGTTGTGTCCAATCAAGGACGGCGAGCGACCGGCTGCGCGGGACAGCACATCGCCCATCGTTGCCTGCCACGACAACACACAGACGATTTCAAGCTGGCACACATAAACAAGACAAGGATCACCGTATATATGTACCATAAAACACCCAAGATAGTATCACACTCCCTGCGATATTTTTTTCCCGGCCGATGTTCTCCAAATCAAAGGACGGGGGTGTACTTCATTTTCATGCACGGCCGTAGTCGTATGACCATAGACCCTCGCATCCCTACAATGCCGGGACGGAGCATGTCGGGTTTTCACCGACCAGGCAGCCAAAGGACGGGGGGGGGGGGATAGTAACATCAACACCAACGAAAATGGTGGGGGGGTTTATAGACGTACGAAGCTCGGCGTTTTTATTTCTCTCTCCCCGAGCTGTCGAGAAATATCCCTGGATAATGTCTTCAGAACCGGGGGGGGGAGGGGGGGGGGGCGGGGGGGTTATATCTGATCACCCGTGTGATACCTTGGTATTCCGATATAAGGCGGTCTGAGGAAGGCGATATTCCGATATAAGGCGGTCTGAGGAAGGCGATATTCCGATATAAGGCGGTCTGAGGAAGGCGGTATCCCGATATAAGGCGGTCAAAATCGCTTGGCGCGACTGGGGACCTGCACTCATAACCTGGAATTAATAAGGCGGCTTCCCTCTATAAGGCGGTCATATTGTGCTCCACAGGCACACCACAGCACACCACCCACCGTCTTACTGGGGGACCCCTACAGTACAGGACACCTAATAAGAAACAGGAAAGCTGGCCCAGGCTGGATTTCTTATTTGAGAGAGGGCGCTTCCTACACTACAGTAGTTTCAAGATAACGACTCTCGAATTTATTATTTTCCTGTGAATGTGAGCCTGGCTCTCTTATTAGCCTGTTTCTTATTAGGCGTCCTGTACGGGGACGGCAGCACGGGACGCGGTTATGGCTGGGTGCCTGCGGCTGCGATGACATGGGCAATTTGTTGCTACAGCAGTAGGAGAGCGCGGTTTTTAACCCCTTGGCCTACGGCCTCCCTACACTGAAACCCGTCTCGTGAGGCCAAAAGGAGGCCTTGAAGCGCTCCCAGCAGACAGGACCGTTCTTTCTATACTAGTATTAGGGAGGACCCTACGTCGTAAATAGGGGACCTATTAAACTACGTATTAATAGAAGAGGCGTATGGTACAACCACACACGGGTGCGAGTGTGCTTTTTTGTGCGTAGACATGTTGCTGTCTCGGATACCTGATACAAGCTGCAGCAAAATATATATTTTAGAGGGGGATTGTTACCGCTTGAACACATATCATCACTGCTACGAACGTGCACATGCCTGCGTGTGTGCGGTGATTTGACTCGTCGTGAAATTTCAACTCGTCGGGGCTCTGTTGCGCTGTTTGAAAAGGACCTACGGCACACACAAGAACCTATATATGTACCTATTTTTACCTATTTTTACCAAACAATATTTGGTCCTATTTGCTCTACAGGTCCCCTGTGTTATTTAATAATATTCAGAACCAAATAATACGGCCTGTACAGTACAGGGAACCTACTAAGAAACAGGCTAATAAGAAAGTCAGGCTGGTATTTATAGAGAAAAATAAGAAATTCGGGAGTGGTTATCTCGAGATTAGTGAAGAAAGCACCCTCTCTTCAAATACGAAGTCCAGCCTGGACCAGATTTCCTGTTTTTATCAGGTGTCCTGTGCTTCTGTAACTCATATCTGGTAGGGGGATGCACCGTTTTCACGTCCATCATGGGTTCTTCTTACTACATGTGCCCACCCTGGAATAATAATCCACTCATGTACATAGCCGTGAGGTCCAGCCAAGGGCATACCTTTACCCACAGCTCTACGCGTAGCGATGTGACGATGCACCAAACGACATTTGAAGCGGTCGGTGCCAACACAGAGAGCTGCCTCCCCCCGTCACCTCAAAGCCATGACGCATTTTGCCCGTGAAAATCGTAGTACCGGCTGCCCCCAAACCCTGAAAATAGTAAATGCCTGGTAGAGGCCTGCTGTAAAGGTACCCACAAAAACCTATATATTTCCCTATTTTTACTAACAATATTTGGCCCTATTTACTATGGTCCTCCATAACAGGGCGGTTTTGGTAGTAAATAGGACCTACGGTGTACTCGAAAACCTACATATTTCCCTATTTTAACGAACAATGTTTGGTCCTATTTACTATGGTCCTCCGTACATGAGACGGTTTTGGTATTTTACTGCTGCAATAGTGTATGAAAAACCAAGCGGTCCGTGTATTTTCGGACAGGGTGATATTCCTACGTATTTATACTCGTAGTTGTATTTTGATGTCTTCCTATAGCCTTGTCCGCAAATATTAGGAGCGTTTCGGTCTGTAAATGAATGCCCAAGCGGTTCTTGTGTTTGCGGACAAGAGTGGTCGTTATTATTTTGAGGCTCAAGAGATAGATATGGACTATTAATAGCGACCGAAACACAAAAAAAAAATGACGACTCTAGCCATAGTCAGCCGTTCAGGGTGATCGATCGCGCAGCATGTGTTATATGTTACACATATATAAGTATGTTACTGCTGCGGTGCCGCCCATGCAATGACGACAAGAGGGGGTCTCTCGGCGGTGTCCCCACAGGTGACGTATGTACAATTTCTCGACCGAAGTTTAGTGACGGACGTTCGGACACTTAAACGTATATCATACCGAAGGAGACCAAACCCAGCAGCCCGGCTGTCTTGAGTGTGTGCGGTTTTTGCGTTACGCGTCATTTGTTATCTGTCACCTTTTTTTCCCATCCATTACGGGGGGGCCATAGTAGTCAGGACCTCCATCACATACACACAAACCTATATAATCCAGTATTTTTACTAAGCATATTTGGTCCTGATTACTATGTTCCCCGTCCTGGTAGGTCTATGTCTTGACATCCAGCACACCCAGTGTCCGTTGCTGATATTTCCTGGGTAGAAGAGGAACACGACGTTTTTTAGCCTCCCAACTATATACGAGACAACGAGATAATGAATCGTAAATACAGGGAAGAGATTATTTCGTAGGCATGCAAATGCCAAGCGCACGGAATGTTTTTGTTGAAAAGTGTATATATTATACTATAGCATGCATAAATTATTCAAAAACAGACACATTATTGCAGGAGCCCCCCCCCCCCCCCAAAAACGCCAGACCGTTCTTTTGTACATGCCCTATCGAGATCCATTCCAGCTAAAACCCTAATTACAATGTCCATGGGATAACCCTGTTTCAGTTTTTTTGTTGCCGTCCTATTTATTCGTTTCGTCCTTTTTTGTTTCCCGTCCTATTTTATACTCCGTATTGCTATTAATCTTTATAGTCGTACACTCAGATCCGGGATCACATATAATATTTATGCAGCATTGAGATGGAGGATTTCGTCGAAACTCACATTTTTTGCAAGCTGTATAGCAGGCTCTTCTCCCCCCTTCCCACTTAGAACATGGAAGGAAATTGTATGGAAATGGTTCCCCCCTCACCCACGAAGAACATGGAAGGAAATTGCATGGAAATTGTATAGAGTACCACGTGTGATATCATATATTTGTATCTATGGTTTTGAAACCAAATGGTAACATCTGCTGCTGCTGCTGCTGTGGCGTCTTGTGTTTGTATTTTTTGTTTTTTGTTTTTTGTTTCCTTGCGTCCAGGAGCTGTCGGAGCTCCGGAAGAACAAGCTGGAGTGGTGCGACATCCAGCCCATGGATGACGACATCATGCGCTGGACGGCTATGCTCGTGGGCCCGGTGAGAAAAAAAAAAACGTAAACATAATTTTTAGAAAAATATGAAACCCTAAGGCCGTTTCCTATGCGATTCGATTTTTGAGCTTCAGATTATGGTCCGATCGATTTTTCAGCGACCTAGTTCGAAAATCGAAACACCCTTCCTATGCGAGAAAACACGGGTTTATTGTAGGTGCAGATATTTGAGCAAACGGCGAGACCAACTGCTGTTGTGGTCTGGCGCCGCGAAGAGACGCGCCGAGTGCGCTGTACTGGGCGTAGGACCCAAGCGTCCGAAGCCACGCTGGCTGCCCCTGGTCTCGCAGCGACGCGCCGAGTGCGCTCGAGTCGACCTGTCTTGGTATTTTGTATTTTGACACAACGAAGCAACCGTGCCCAGCACGTTGACTGACTGAGTGCTGCTGCTGCTGCTGCTGCTGCTGCTGCTGCTGCTGCTGCTGTAAAATCTACGAGTACGAGTACGGAGAGGCGCGCGCCGAGTGCGCTTCCCTTCGTATCTATGCCCGAGCCCGCGCCAGCCGACTGTAGTCTGGCGACGAAGAGACGCATCGATCGCCGGCTGCGCGTCCGGTGCGAAGCAACGTCGCTGTGTCACCATCCAACTCATCGATCGTTCTGCTGCTGCTGCTGCTGCTGCTGCTGCTTGCTGCGTGGATAACATCTTGAATTTAGAGACCATGCCATTTTTCGATTTGATAATCTAATTACCCAAGTTGTCGGATTTTGGGCCAAAATCCGACGACTTGGGTCATCGGATTCTCAAATCGAAAAAAATCCGGTCAGATTTTGCACAATCGGACTACATAGGACGGTGCTTTCGTTTTTGAGATCGAAAGATACAAATCTGAAGCTCGAAATCGAACCGCATAGGAAACGGCCTGAGACAACAATAAAAATAGAAAACTAGGGGGGGGGGACTTGAAACCAATGCGCGCGTGGACTTTTACTCTTGATAGACTGTACGTACAGTACGAGTACTTTTAGGTGAAGCATGGAAACAAGTAATTAAATGAGCAAGCAATGAGAATAATGGGTGGAGCAAGGGCCGAGCAGGTTGGAGGACATTCCTTTTTATTTACGGGGGGGGCATAGTGAATAGGACCAAATAGTGTTAGTAAGCGTAGGTAACTATGAATACTGGAAATACCAGGTACAGTAGATATTTGGGTGTACCGTAGGTTCCCTATATACTATGGTCCCCTATAAATAGTACGCTCGCTGCACAGAAACATAAAATCCGACTCAAATTCCAAGCAAAGTGCCTCCCCCCCCAAAACAAATTGGGAGTCGAAAGTAAGCATATGATGGAGAATTATATACTTATACTATGGTCCCCTATAAATAGTACGCTCGCTGCACAGAAACATAAATTCCGAGTCATATTCCAAGTAAAGTGCCTTCCCCCCCAAAACAAATTGGGAGTTGAAAGTAAGCACATGATGGAGAATTATATACTTATATGTAGATAAGTCATGTAATATCATATTATATAACTTGTGCATATGTACCTCCTACCTGGTACGTATTATATGTATTTCTTTTTTGTGTTCCCCTTGGGTTTCTCTGTTCTTCCCGCACGGAGACTGCTACGACTCGTATTATATTATACGAGTGCTCGATGTTGAAGCTCATGCTGCACTTTGGCGGATGGCATAATATACCGCCGTGGGAAGTGACACAAGCAAGTATATTTTATACAGCATCTCCGATTTTTTTATAAGCCTTTAAACCCCCCGCTCCGTCTCGAAAGGGATGCGTGGTCAATGGTCAAATGACTAAGGCAAGCAATAAATGAGTACGCCCCCCCCCCTGCCCCCCCCCCGCCAGGTGTATGGGAACAAAATTACGTAGATGTGGTATAGCACAATTTCTGCAGCATGAGTTGAAATTAAAAAACAATCCACCCAAACTTTGGGCGACACGACAACTACTTGGAAATAGAGTTGGCTATTTTTTCTAGTAGTATTTTGAAAAGGTTAAGGGTGTCGCCCCGCTTTTTATTTTTTCCCCATGTTCGATTATGGTGCATCTCCTGGTAGCGCGAGGTTCATGTGGTGGTTTGGTGCATGTTGCATTTTTGTTTGTTGTCGTTGGCGGATAAGAGCGATGGGGTGGGGTGGGGTAGGGTGGGCATCGCCGGGGTTGGTGTGGCATTAAGCTATTTTCAGTGCAGCAGGAGATGCAGCAGCAGCAGCAGCAACAGCAAACGTACAAAAAGCAGCAGCTGCAGCCGCGGCAGCAAGCAGGAGTAGTCGCAGCAGCAGGCTAGCAGCAGTAGCGGCAACAGCAAGCAGCGGCAGCAGCAGCAGCAAGCAGGAGTAGTCGCAGCAGCCGCAAGCAGCAAGCCAGCAGCAAGCTAGCAACAGCAGTGGATTACTGCTGTTTATTTAGTACTGCTGTGCCGGCATATTAGCTATTTATGGACATTTTTGCGGCGTAACTTCTGCTCTTGCTACGACTTATTTTATGACCCCGTTTTTTTTCTTGGGAATCTCTCTGGAACTCCCAAATTTATCCCCTGGGGTGTAGGTTTCATTGCCTTCGTGCTGTTGAGGGCGTGGTCCGGGGATGGGCCGGGTATGAGGGGTATCAGAGGGAGGGGTGTACTTATTAGCCGCATGTCATGCATGGCCGTAGTCGTATGGCCATAGAGACCCTCGCATCCCCACAATGCCGGGACGGAGCACTTGAATTTTTCGGCGACCAGCAGCAGACACTGCTTGCGCCAAGCGGTGAAGCGCCGTGAGGTAGTTTTATTTGGCGAGTCGCATGAACGATGAGCGGTATCCTATGTACTACATACGGTACAGGACACCTAATAAGAAACAGGAAATATGGTCCAGGCTGGATTTCTTATTTGAGAGAGGGTGCTTTCTACACTAATTTCCAAGATAATGACTCCCGAATTTCTTATTTTCATCTGAATCTCAGCCTTGGCTTTCTTAGTAGCCTGATTCTTATTTGGTGTCCTGTACTGCTGTATGCATAAGAACCGCTTTTTTTTGGCGGGTTTTCTTGCGTGTCGTATGAGTGAGTGGCAGCGTCGAACGTCGATGAGGGGGGGGTCTCCTACCGTTGGCCACAACTTTGCTCTCTGGACGTGTGCAACGATAGAGCTTAAGTATATAGCTCCTTTTTTTCCTTCTGGGCCTAATATTTCCGACTGACGAGGAGGGGCCCTACACCGAGCAAGTACCCAGTATCACTGGAACATTGTTTGCGTTTTTTTACGAATATTTTGGTGACCGTTGTACGGGTACTAGAGGGGGACGTTTGTTTCCACCACAACCAAGGCCGCGTGATGACCGTTGCCACCGTGGCCGTTGTGACCGTGTTCATATCCGACCGTCTTTCGCCCCCCGGGGTCATGTAACGTACCACTCTGTCCATAAATATAAGCACATTTTTTGCATTAAATATTAAATAAAAACGGTGCTTATATTTCTGGACACAGTGGTATGTATCATGCCACGGCGGTCGCCCTTCTGTTTCAATGGGCGTTCTAGTCGTACAGTATACAAGTACGAGTATATCTAACTTTTTTGGAATCCACGTATTATTATTATTATCAAAAAAAAAAATCCATCCCATTTATTATCTTCGCCCTTCCAGTCTCTCTCCTTCCTATATAGTCGTAACTCAGATCCGGGGTCACAAAGTAGGCTCCTCTCCCTCCCCTCCCCCACTATCGCGGTTCTCGCCTTTCATTTTTATCGCGAGAATGTTTCAGCACTTTCTTCCCTCGTCAATTCTCGTCGAATTGTGCTTACCCACGCTATAATAAGCGCTCTCGGCAGCAGCAGCAGTGGTGTCATTTTGAGAATAAAAATCTCCATACGGAGACTCAAACCGTTGACCCCCAACCTAACAGGCTTTGTGGTTACCTGTTAGACCACCGGGGCGACCGGCTCTATCTGTCCGATAATATATTCACACCGTTGGGCTGGCTATATTGATATCAATGGGCGTTCTACTCGTATACAGTACCGGCCCTCTCAATCGGGCTCAGGCTGACTTTCTTATTCTGGGCTCGCGCGAAAGCACACTTCCTTTTGCTGCGCTTTCTTATTTTGGTCCCCGAGAAGAGGTTTTCCCTAGTACTACTACTGCTGTACAATGAGTGGTGGCTTGGGCCCAGGCCAGCCACAGGAACGGGTCACTTCCTTAAAGCTAATGCACTGACTAGAGCTTCTTAATTTTTTTCCATTTATCAGGCTGATTTTCTTGTGAGTTCCTTTTTTTATCAGCGGGCCGGTACTACTGTACGTACATCTAACTTTTTGGAAGTATCTACTGTACGTATTAAATAAATGCCATCTGTCGGATAATGTCCGCACCGTTTTGGGTATATGTTGATATCAGCAGCCATTTGATTGATCCTTTACATTTCCTGGAGTTTTTCCCTTGAAATTTGCCGGAAATCTGGAAGTTTGTACAAGAGGACCGTTTTGGTTGTCGATAAAATAATGAAAACCCGACCGTGCCTTCCATTTCCGGCCAGACTGGTACGTTATGATAGCAGCCGGTACGTTAGCCGCTCGACAGGAGGGTCGCTAACTGTGACGTAGGGGGCGTTCGTAGCTTGAGATACCTCTCGACGAGACGCGCGTGCTAGATGAGGAGGGGTGGGGTAGGGTGCGGAGGGGAGGGGTCGGGTGGGGAGCGGGAACGGGGGCGAACGCGTGGCCGGGTTTTATTGTGTTAACGAGCGGCGTTCCTTGTATGCCCCGTTATGTACGCGGGGCCGTTCTCCGTCGTCCGCCGTGACGTCTAAATGTATTTTATGTATTCGAAACACCGTTTAACAGACGTTGGGCCCGACACACCCGCCCGCCCGCCCGCCCGGCACGTTTATTTGGGCACTAGCTGATCGGTCGTACGGGAGGTATTAATAGTTGCGTGTTGTGTGACTTGCCACGTGCCCCACAAGCGACGTATGTACGATATGTGTACGTACGTGCGGCCAGTTGAGTTCGTCGTCTTCTTTCTTTTTTTTTCGTCGTTTCCCTCCTCAAAGTCCCTAACGAAGCATGACCTCTTTTTACAATGAATCGATCGAGGAACTCACAGCTGACGTATCGTACACCTAGAACGTACTATATACGAGTGTTTGTAATCATTTTGTTAGAATGAAAGTATACCTGGCAGTGCCCGCGTCTTGGGCGACAAAACTACCTGGAAAAAAAAAATGCCGTTACGTAGGAAGACAGCGGGGCTATGATATGTATGTACGTATACAGCAGTGAGAGGCTTATAACCTCTTTTTCTACAGTCCTACGTAGTGTCGCGGGGACAAAACTGCTCGGAACGGTTCTCAGCTCTGACAGATGGCCGATCGATTCCCTAATTTACAATAGATATTTCAGGCAGATAAATATATATATATATATCCCTGGTCTGTATGATCTACAAGGTTCCCCTTGCGGGATTGTTGTGGTTGACTTGAAAATCCCGGGGGGTGTCGCAAAAGCTGAAAAGGTACACAACACAGCAGGTTTTGGTTTGTTCCTCGTATGAAATACCAGCTATATATGTACTCGTACGTTAGAGTCACCGGGCACGAACGAAACACACTTGACAACAAAAAAAAACTCTTGAAAGCTAAAGACAAAATAAAGTAGCCACCGGGCGCAAGTATTACCGACCACCAATCCAAACGAGTGTATAGTTACTGTAGTTCTATACATATGATAGCTCATGTGGCCGAAAGTAACACCGTCGCCCCTTTTCCTTCGTTTGTTTGTTTGTTTTTTAGCGTTGCTCCATCCATACATCCATCCAGTGCGGTTCATTTTTTTTTATTTCGTATGTTGAAGTTGAGGGGGAGTGGCCGGTTCGTAGTCAGAGACTGTTGAAGGACACACAGCAGTGTTCGCACCTCGGAGATATTATGATCTACTGGAGATCATCTTTTACCTTGACTGACCTCCCCCTATATACACGAAAACTTCAATTTTTACGAAATTTAGTGAAGCAAAAGCAATAAAAAAACATACTTTCAGATAAAAAAATAAAATAAATACATTCAAGTCCAAAAAGAGGACCTTGACGCGCACAAAAATCCAAGGGTCTCACGGCACATTATTTTGCTCCTACGTACGTAGGAGACTGGGGTTTGGCCGCTTTTTACTGAGCGCCCCTTATGATACACTTAGAAAAAAAAAAATGACGTTTTTGGTCGCACAAACCTCTCCCTCCTCGTCATCATCGTGGAGATTTTTTTGTTTTGTTTTTGTTTCATGCGTTGAGTCATTGATATACGTACGTGTGGTAAGTTATATACATGTCTGGGTGTGAGTGAATATAATCGGCGCGTCGGTCGTTCCGTCCGTCCGTCCGTCCGTCGGTAGAGGGGGGAGAAATTTCCCTTATATACCCCCTGTAGAAAACAGCCTTCACGTAAAACCTGGTATCTCTGTGGAAACCCCCACGTAAACATGTGTTGGATATCCGCCGGCGTAGGAGAGTTCTCCATTCTCCTTCGCATATACCACTCATGTCCCGGGATATAATAACGTGTTTGCATGCTGATATTCGATACAACGGGTCCTTGTATTTAAGGGACAGCTGTATACCTGGTATATATTTATATTTCCGGTGAACTCGGAAAATGCCCCCTCTGTTGTTGCACGTATATACACACTTCGAAGTATGTACGTATGTACCATGCATTGTCTGAGGCATGCTTTTTTTTTTCTAATTCTTTTTTTTTCTCTCTTTTTGTGCGCGCATTACGCAGGACGACACTCCTTACGGCGGGGGGTGCTTCAACCTAGAGATCGAGTTCCCCGCGGAGTACCCCTTCAAGGCACCCAAGGTGAGGGAAACCCGAGGACGCACACTCGTATATCATACCTGCCATGTCCTTTCTCCTACATCCTCGTTTTATTGCGGCTACGTTGGCACGTCTCGATGGGGTGGTGTGTGGTGGAGTTTGGAGTGGTGGTGGTGGTGGTAATCGTGATGGTGTTGGTGCGTTGCTGGTGCTTGTTTGTTTTGTGGTGGTGCTGGAAGTGATGATGGTTTCGGTGGTGGTGGTAATCGTGATGGTGTTGGTGCGTTGTTGGTGCTTGTTTGTTTTGTGGTGGTGCTGGAAGTGATGATGGTTTCGGTGGTGGTTCGTGATAGTGGTGGTTGCGACAGTGACAATTGTGTGGAACACGATGTAGATACAGATGTTGTGAATATGCAGATCAGAGATCTTCTGTCACAAATGATTTAGATGATGAGCTTGGGGATCTGATCTGATGTGATCTTGATCTGATCTGATCTTGATCTCATGTGATCTTGATCTGATCTGATCTTGATCTTGACCTGATCTGGTCTTGATCTGATTTCATCTGATCTTGATCTCATCTGATCTTGATCTCATCTGATCTTGATCTCATCTGATCTTGATCTCACCTGAGCTTGATCTCATCTGATCTTGATACCATCTTGACCTGATATTGATCTGATATTATTTGATCTCATCTTGATCTCATCTCATCTGATCTTGATCTCATCTCATCTTGATCTGATATTATCTGATCTTGATCTGATGTGATCTTTATCTGACCTGTCTGTCCGGCATGCGAACCCTTAACCTTGGCATCGTTCGTGCTTGTTGTGGCGGCAATAACAGGTGAAGTTTGTGACGCGCATCTACCACCCCAACGTGAAGACAGACTCGGGCGAGATCTGTTCGGACATCCTCAACGAGAACTGGGGACCGACCCTCAACGTTACGTACGTCCTCAACACCATCCGCCAGGCAAGTGTTTGTAAATGTTAATGTTCCCCTCTCAATGTGCGCAAACCTCTGTACTCTTACGGGGGACCACAGCAGTAAATAGGACCGAATATTTTTAGTAGAAATAGGTAAATATATGGGTTTTTGCGTGTACCGTAGGTTACTTCGTATCAGTCTGTCCCGAAATATAAGAAACGTTTTCATTAAATATTAGTGTACAAACGGTGCTTATATTTTAGGACAGAGTGGTATTTACTCTCTTGTATTTTATTGGGTTGGATTGGGTTGGGTGGGATGGTGTGGGGTGGGGTGAGTTGTGTGTGTGTGTGTGTGTGTGTGTGTTTTTTTTTTTTTGCGCTGGTCAATGCTTTGTTGCGTTGCGCCCCGTGCTGCTCCGTTTTCCGTGTTGTGTTGTCGCCGAAAGTCGCTGTATTCGGAGTCGTTTCAGTGGAGAGGCACGCCTCGTTTGCCCGAAACCTTGTTTTCTGCCGACTTTCCTTCCTTCATTGGTTTGTTTGGCTCTGAATGGAACCAAGTATCCCGCCGCCTACATTACATTCAACTTTACGCTGCTGCTGCTGATGCTGCTGCTGCATCTCACAGCATGTTTCGTTGTTTCCTGTTTGCCCGCAAAAGGGACCACATGAAAGCAACTACTCCTGTAACCCCCCCCCCCGGAATATTTTTTCCAGGGTAGGAAAACAACGGGAGAAATAAATGCAGTTGTCTCATACCGCACGGACACGCGGCGTTACGATTCTCGTCTTCTTTTATTATCCATGAAGCTTCACACCAGCCGCCGGTGGAATTTTTTCGATAACTATTAATGGCTCAAGTTGTGTTTGCAACAGCTTTCCGCCATCGCAAGAAAAACACCACCAAACGTATGTATACCGAATATGTATCTACCGAAAATATTTACAGAATATATCTACCCACTATATCTACCGAATATATCTACCGAACACGTATATCTACCGATTATATACCGAATATGTGCCAAATATATCTACCGAATGTCTACCGAATATAAATACCGAATATATACCGAATACACGAAGTAGCGTTTCGCCGATTCGACCCCTCCCCCCCCATCAAACGGGCTTCGAACCGACGTGTGGGTCTCGAACGCCACTAACCACGTATGTATTTGTTGTTGTTGCGCAGATGTTGCAGGAGCCCCACGCGGACAACCCTCTGGAGGCAGACATCGCGAGGCAGCTCGCGGAGGACAAGGAGGCCTTCAACCAAACGGCAACAAAGTGGACGCTTGACTTCGCCAGTCCGTGACGATGGGCAAGGAAGGGGTTTTGAGGAGAAGAAGATGGGGCGGGGCGGGGGGGATAGGGAGGCGGAAAGCGGAAGCTGTGGATGGTTCGGCTGCCGCTCTGGTTCGGCCAGTGATCGCCAAGGACCACCAACCCATTGGTTGTTTTGGTGCTACGTTTTTTTTTTCGAGGAAGGCGTCGGTTTTGTAAGGGGAAGACGGAGAGAGCTTGATGAGCGAGCCCGCCGTCCGCCTTACCGCACAGAGGGGGGCGCAGAGTTTGGAACGGCTGTTTGTTATGACGGCGCCCTGAAAATGGAGAGGGGGGGAGGGGGGGAGGGGGGGCAGCCTGGTGGCAAGAGGGTCGTGGACGGGGGGAGAAGAATTGCGCGCGATTGCTTTGCGGATGTGTTATGTTACGTTGTACCGTAGGTCAGGTCGCGAACGAGTTTTTTGTGTGGCTCACTTGTTTTCTTCGTCTGTCTTCAATTTTTTTTTTTTAGCCTTGCTGGCCGTGCTGTTCGTGCTGCCTATATCGGATCGGTAGCAAGCGCTACGCCACTCGCGCTTTCCAGCCGGTGGGGGGAGGGGTGGAGAAGGGGAGAATGGGGGGTTTTGTATATTTACGGAGGCGAATCGCTTCTTCGCTCGGATAAAACGTAGTGTGTTGGATGTTTTCTTATATTTTTTCCCACGCTCTGGATTTTGTAGGCAATTAATAGGCTTTTGGGGCCTACAAGGGGGGGGTGGTCGGTGGATCTGACACCCCCCCCTCTTTCCTTTCCCCCGCCTCTTCCCGCCTCGTTGTCTTGGTATTTTTACGCCTTAAAAACAAACAATTTTTACTATTAATATAATTGAAGATGGAGGTGGTGGTGTGGCGATGATGACGCTGATGATAATGGTATAATTATTGGCGCTACTTACTTACAGCAGTGGCCATGCAGGTGGGAATGCGGAGTGGTGGGAGGATCGTGATGACTGCTCATGATGACCGCGATCATGATGATCATGATTGACGACGATTGTGACGATAATTATGATTGGTGGTGGTGGTGATATCAAATGAGGTGGTTGATTATGACGACGATAATCATGATGATGATGATGATGATGATAGTGGTGATGGTGACAGTGAATCATGGTGATGGAAGAACATGTTACACCACCACCCACTCGTTTCGTTCGCTGATGATCCCTCATCAACCACACCACCACCACTCCCTAAATAATCCTTCAGGCAGCCTCCTGGTTGAAGCATACATTTTTATTATACATTGTAAATTGCCTGTGCCCCCCTCTTCCCCCGTCCTGAACGTTTCGTAACCAATCTCGACATCAGT
Organism: Saccharina japonica; assembly: GCA_008828725.1. Classification (NCBI taxonomy): domain Eukaryota; class Phaeophyceae; order Laminariales; family Laminariaceae; genus Saccharina; species Saccharina japonica. The sequence goes on from MEHQ01002625.1 coordinate 41,742, forward strand.
GAGCCTCGATCGGCTGTGTGTATGGGGGGTGGTCGAGCGTTAGAGTACGTACCAACCAGCTACGACCGTACAGCAAGTAAGTACGAGTTTGTACATACATACATACGTAGTTGATGTCGCCCCATTCATTGTTTTGGCGGAAGCAATGAATTGTTTCGACTGAAATAATAACGTACTTGATATATATATATATTATGGCGCACAAACGCTCACGAGAAAGGGTCTCGGCGCATACTATTAATAATAGTCGTACCAGCCAGTCGGCACACCCATCGCCGTTCCGCTGATTGATGATGCCGCTTATGACTATCAATCATCATGGTGGATGGGCTGCCATCGTACCATGGGCCTGTCTGGTTGCTGTGCCCCGGGGCATTCTTATTTGGGAGCGAGACGGCGCGTTCTCACACAAACAACAAGGGGCGACTCGAGGTGCAGCAGCAGTACTACTGTATATACGTAATACACATCATGAATAAAGGGTCTCCAGCTACGTACGTACGTAGCTCATCCCTGCTGATTGATGCTGATGATGTATTATCGCCGTGCCGTCGACAGAAGAACGAACACACACAACCCACTACATGATACATGCATTCGCTAGTCCTTGGCCAGTCCACATGGTGAAATGATACCACCTCGATACTGAGCTTCGCGGACCTCTGTCTGTGCTGCTGCCTCTCTGCTGGCCTGGTGAAAGAGAGACATAACATACATCAGAGAGAGACATAACATACATCAAATATGACACTATTACGTAATAGAAGACTGGAGCATTGATTGACAATTAAATAAAATTATTACAAATACGTCAGCTGTGAGTTCAACCGATTGAATAGTAATGAGGAGATATTGATGCTGAGAAGGGCGCAGCCCTTCGAAGCATCAATAGATGCTCTTCATAATGGTTGGGTATGTGCCAGTGGGGGTGTACCCCCCTGGTCGCGAACGGACACAAACGGACAAAAAACAGTTCTGAAAGCTGCCGCAGCGTGG
>MEHQ01003162.1:0-17746 GCA_008828725.1 Saccharina japonica
GGAGGAGGGGGGGGCTGCTGCGACCCCCCCTCCAGCAAGTCACCGAGGCTGGCGGTCGAGTTATATCATTTATGCGGGGTCGAGAACCTTTGCTCCGCACAAGGGGAATGATCGTATCACGCAGTGTGCAGTAGTATATGGTAAGGTACCCACGAGGCAGTTACATAGTACTCACGTTGCTGTCTCAGGAAGTGGCCACACAAGAAATTAAATTAAAACTCATTGAAGCTGTCATCCACATGCAAGTCCGTCCGCCTCACAAGCGGTTCTTAGTAGGATGCAGCTCGCCCTTCATGCGACTCGCCCAATACCTCACGGCGCTTCGTGCTTGGTGCTAGCAATGTCTGCCTGGTCGGTGAAAACCCGACAAGCTCCGTCCCGGCATTGTAGGGATGCGCGAGGGTCTATGGTCATACGACTACGGCCATGCCTGAAAACGAAGTACACCCCTCCCCCTCCAGCATGCTGCAACGAAAAGTAATGGAAAGCGCTGTTGTCCTCTGCTGCAGCACCCCTCCCTTGCGGTAGATAAGTTTGGGGTATGAATTATACTCTACTCGTAGCTGGAACCGAACTGAGGCATTTAAGCTGCTTCATCCAATGATTACGTGTAATGTAGCTCATCTCAATGATGCGGAACACCTATTAATAGTGCACAAGTAACCTCTTGCCTTATATATGCTTACTACTACCTCACTTCGTGACCCAGCAAATGTTGTGTCCAAATTCGCACAACGAGCGACCGATCGTAGAGCTGCAATCCGCCAAGGCGTGGAAGATCTACTAATAATAATATGAATAGTAGACTACAGTAGTACTACTTGTTGTGTTAGTCCAAATACGGGGAGAGCCTTATTGCGGAGGAGCGACGGTTCGGGATAATAAGGACAAATCAATGTCGACCAAAGATTTTCCACCAATAACCAATAATTCCAACTTGGAAAAATTGACCAATCAGAACACTGCGGGCACGAAATCTCTTTCTCGTAGTATACGTGGTAATATTAGGGCTTATCGTGAGGGCAGCCTCTCGTTCGACCGCCATCAACATCATCACGACTGCTTGTTTCGCCACAGAAGCAGAGCAGTATCCATCCATCCACCCATCTATACCGACCTATCAATACTGTTAGTAGTAGTGGTGGTATACCCGACCTACGCTATGAGTACAGATGTTGCATCAATACTGGAAAAAAAAACTGCCCTCCGCATGCCTACCGCACCGTACGCAGGTAATAGTAGCGCCAGGGTATCAATGAACCAACAACCGCGAGTACTGCTGTGTGTTCGTCCGTTACGGGCCATTACACCGGTACATACGTCTTTTTCAGCGTCTCCAACATCCTGCCCCCCACCCCCCCCCCCCCCCCCCCCTTCGTTGCCAAAAATACTGCTCTCTCGCAAATATATATATACCGATTGGAAGCAAAAAAAAAACGCCTCTCCTCGTTCTTCTCATCATCTTTCACCGATCGGTATCAGTACGAACAGGAAGAGAGCAATACAATAATAGTGCACGACGAAAAATATGCAGAAGGTGTGATATATACGAAATATTGCCACATCTGTTGCAGTTCAAATTCGTAGCATGCCACCTATCTATAAAATATTGAACGAGGAAGAACACGCTTGGGAAAATTTCCGAGACAAGCTCGAGCCAACATTTGAGAAAAGAGGACGCGTAAGTAATCGCCTTTAGAAGCTTCCCCAGGAATTTTCTGGGACGACGGGCGTTTACATTGAGTAGAAACGCATCCGTTTTAGTCGCTTGGCTCTCACACGATCACAGCCAACGCACACACACGTTACGTTCTCTCCCGCTTCCCCCCCTTCCCTCTTTGTCACTTAAGACGCCTACTGTACATCATACCATAATACCCCATACACGGTATACCTACAGCAGCAGCAGCAGCAACAACAACAGTAGCGACAAGTACATAGTAGCTAGCCAGCGTGGTCGAACCACAAGTCAGCCCACTCATAAAAAACAAAAACATAAATAATCTCTTCGTTACGATCGAATGAATCACTTTTGCTTTTCGCAACGTACCGGTGACTGGTAATGTCGGCACTACAACAAGCAGCAGTACAGACTAGCAGTGGGGCAACGCGTGCGACCGCCGACTGAGATGTACAAAGCAAGCAAATTCACTTCATTGTCATCGATCCAGAACACCACGGGGTAGACAGATGAAAGGATGAAATAAAGGTTACGATCTCAGACTGTTGCAGCTAACCGCCATCCAAAACCGTAGAACGACCTGCCACCACGAAAATATTTTTACGTGGCGACAGCATTATCCGTACCGGCACCTGAGAATATCAACCACAGGATCTCACCAAATAAATCCCTGATCCCATTCAACGTACGGCATCTGTGAGCACCCAACGCCTACATTTTTACCGAATCCCTGTTTTCAACGGACGGTACCAGCGGAAATCTAGCTACCAACTGCAGTAGAACCGTAACACGACTTGTCGACACAAAGAAGAAAAGGCGACGGCAGCATCATTCGTACCGGTACCTGAGAAAATAAAACCACTACATTTTATTCAAATCCCTGATTTCAACGTACGGTACCTGTGAACAACCAACGGCTATATTTTAACCATACTCGTGTTGTTAGCGCACTGTACCAGCGAAAGTCAACGGCTATATGTTCATAAAATATCCCTGTTTTCAACGCATCACCACTTTGTCAATAGTATGCGCTACGTAGCTCGACGACAAATATGTTCACAAACGCGGATAATCTAGGGCAAGAAATATACCGGGCGCGGCTCGAATGGTGCTGTTGCAGGCAAGCGCGAAAATTGCACACAACTCCTCGTTTCCTGCCCATTCCATCCCATTTACGACCATCCTCATATGTAATATCAACTCAGAATCGACGACAGATTTTCCCAATCATGGGCAAACCAATAAACAACAGTATCCCAGCATTTCCACCTCACTCCCTCCAATCTTCATCCACCCCACAGGGCATTAATTACCATTGCCGAAGGGGGACGATTTCATAAAAGCAACTCACCTCTCCCCCTTCCCCTCCATCCAAGCCTCACAACACTACGGAGGCACTACTACAGCCGGGGAAAGGGGGCGGACAAAAAGCGTATCACCTCTCCCCCACCACGCTTCACCACGGAGGCATTTCTATCGCTGAAGGGAGACGATTTTAAAAAATGCCACCCCTCCCCCTTCCCCCCTTGAGGCATATTTTTGCCACAGAGGCATCGCTACAACTTGAGGGAGGGTGGGGGGGGAGGGGACAAGCAAACAAAAGCATCCCACCCCGCCCCCTTCCCCGCAAGGCTTATTTATTTCCACCACGGAGGCACTACTTCAGCCGGAGGCAGGGGACGAATACACAAAAACATCCCATCCCTTTACGTACCCCTCGGCATTCCTACAGCCGGAGGGAGGGGACAACAAAGACAAAACATTCCCCCCTTCTCCCTCCCCTTCCAGGCTTCACAACACCACGGTGGCGTTACTCAAGCCGGATCACGGAGGCCTTGCTACAGCCGGAGGGAGGGGATGAATAAACGAAAGCGTCCCCCCCCCCCCCTCCCTCGAAGGAGGCATTAATCGAGTCCGAGAGCGGGGACGAAAAAAGCCCAAAACATCCACCCTTCCCCGTAAAGCTTCACCCCCAAGACAATGTCATATTATACTATTGCCGAGAGGGGGGACCATTGCTCTATTATTTTATGCTTGAAGGGAAGCAAGCGAGACAAAACAACAGGACGTACGTACGTAAGTGCGTATATACGTACGTACATACGTACGTACGTACGGGTACGTGCGTTTCGCACGAGCCTATTCGAGTTGGTTACTGCACGGGGCCGTCTATTTTTGTAGAAGCCCATTACGCGCGTTGGTACACATTCCAAGCCGCGTGCCGTCGTATTTGTCGAAACTCATCGCGAGCTGAGTTTGGTATATAGCTACGGACCGTCTTATTTGTCTAAGCCCATAACGAGTCGGTAGATAGCCACGGGCCATCGCATGTGTCGGAGCCCATTGCGCACTGGTGGGGAGCCAGCTACGCACCGCCGTCTTATTTGTCGAAACCCATTGCGCGCTGGTAGGCCAGCTTCTCGGCGATGGTGAGGCGGTCCGTGTGCCAGTTGCCGCTGCAAAAAAAAGAAGAAGAAAAAACGTGTCGCAAGAGGAATGGATGGAAGGATGAGTATCGCACAGCAAAAGCTACAGCAGAAAAAATATTGACGAGTTGTTGAGGCATGAAAGGATTAACGAGGACTTATTGCACTACGAAGAGTTGAGCACAAAGGGATTGACGAGGCATGCAAGAGTGGTCGGGTATTGCACTGCAAAAAATAAAGCAAAAAAGCGTTAACGAGGCATGAAAGGATGAGTATTGCGTGCATGCATTGCGGTACGTACGGAGGACGGGTAACGAGTTGGCACTGAAAAATGCAAGGGCCATTTTAGGACAAAATAGGGCTCCTGTAGTTATAGGCCAAAAGAGGCCTATTTTGGCCAAAAGCAGCAAAACGAAACTTGTTTTAACAAAAAAGGCCTGCTTAGGTCAAACGAGGCCTGTTTTGGCCAAAAGAGGCCCATTTAGACCAAAAGAGGCCCATTTAGGCCAAAAGAGGTCAATTTAGGCCTAAAAAGGCCATTTTTTTTTTTCTCCATCCCATTTATTATCTTCGCCCTTCCTTTCTCTCTCCTCCCTAGTCGTAACTCAGATCCGGGGTCACAAAGTAGGCTCCTCTCCCTCCTCCCCCACTACGGTTCTTGCCTTGCATTTTTATCGCGAGAAGACTTCAGCCTTTCCTTCCCTCGTCGACTCGCATCGAATTGTGCCTACCCACGCTACTATTAATTGGCGCTCTCAGCAGTTGATTCCGTTTTTTATTTATTTTTGCAAATAAACTCAAAAGTCCGACTCACGTGACATTCGAACTCCAGACATCAACGTTCAGAAGCGTTCGAGGTTACCTCTAGACCATCGGGGCGACCGTATATTGGCTAAAAAAGGCCTGCTCAGGTCAACACAACCGAGGACACCCGTTGCCATGATACGGCACGCACGTTATTTTTCCACGCAGTGACCAGCAGCAGCATCCAAATTGCGGCCATATACTCTGTGCAACCACCAACCTGACCAACAAAATACCCATGCCCACTCTCTCTCTCGTTAAGTCAGACTCGCCAGAAACCGTCCAGCAAAAAGGAGTGCTTAACGAACAGCAGTACGCTCGCACATACAGTTTCAATTTATCAAAACACTGCAGCCACAACTTCCAGTTCTCAAAAACACTGCATCCATAATTTTCAGTTTCTCAAAACACTGGAACCATAATTTTCCGTTCCTCAAAACTCTGGAGCCATAATTTTCAGTTTCTCAAGACTCTGGAACCACAATTTTCCGTTTCTCAAAACACCGGAACCATACTCCTGAAACGATATTTTTTCCAACCATTATATTTACAAGTACGAGAGGCGGAGAGCAAAAAAACAAGAAAACACCGGAACCATATATACTCCTGAAACGATAGTTTTTTCCAACCATTATATATAAAAGTACGAGAGGCGTTATCCCCTTAAGGACTGGTCCCACGAATTTAGGGTTGAACTACTAGGAATTAGGGTGGGACACTTTTTTCAGTTCTGAATGGGTTAACCCTTACAGAACTGCAGTCCCGTTTTGGGGACAAACCACTCTAACTCTAAGTGATTTGTCCCCAAAACGGGACTCCAGTCCTATAAGGGTTAAGAGAGAAAAATAAGAAGAAAGGCCCACCTGCTGCTGCGGTCCCACTTGGTCTTCTTAGTGTTGAAGATGTGCTCGAGATTGCACGTGAAGAATTCCGGGAAGATCTTGTCAGGGTTCAGGGGGGTGGGCCCGCCGTACTGCTTGTCCAGGATCTTCGCCAGAGCCTTGCCACGAGCCCAGTCAGGGATGGCAGACCTTAACGATCGATTGTCGATTGACGATCACGAGGGCAGCCAGGGCGGACGCACCGCGCGCACACAAGGATAAGGAAGAGGATTGCAGACGAGGACGGGAGCAAGGAGGGTTGGGTTAGGATTTGCTTCATTTACGAGTAGCCGTGACAGGAATCGCTCAGTAAAAAAGAGCATGTGAAGTAACCACAAGCGATCGGTTTGTCAGAAGGGTCAAAGCCCTGAGCCGTGAGGAGGGAGGTAGGGTTTCTTTCAGTCATGGCGGAACAAGCAAAGCAAGCAAAGCAAGCAAAGCAAGCGAAACAAGCGAAGCAAGCCAAGCAAGCAAAGCAAGAAAAGCAAGAAACGCAAGAAAAACAAGAAAAGCAAGCGAAGCAAGCAAAACAAGCAAAAAAGAGATGATAACACACATCAACCAACCGTTCATACAGCATGTGTGTTTATCGTATCCTAGAAACAAACTTTGAACGGGGCGTAGCCAAGCCAAGCCACCTTCAAGTCGTCATGTCGTCAAACTAAACACCCGCAACCAATAAAAATTCGCCAACAAAACGCCAGAGCAATGGGCGAGCCCTGCTGACCGCTAAACATACATCTATTCTAGCCAGGGGCAGTTTCGAGGGCGCAGGTTTTAGCTGGACCTAGCTACTCATGTGTGCCGGGAGCGCGTGGTGGGAGAAAATCGGCGTGCGACCACGGCACCAAGCGGGAGCAGGGTGCTCAGAAGCAGAGTTCTGGTACAGTATAACATACCAGGCATAAAAATATCTGGGGGTACATGGTTTCCCCCCCCCAGCGCCCAACTGTTGGAGTTGTCTCTTAACCGGAGTAGGAACGGGGGTCCGTCTCGAAAGGGATATGTGGTCAATGGTTGAATGACTAAGGCAAGCAACAGATGATCACCCCCCTAATCCAACGTGCTCCGTCCCGGCATTGCAGGGATGCGAGGGTCTATGGTAATACGACTACGGCCGTGCACGACATGAATACACCCCCCCGCCCACATTGAAGCTGTCATCCATATGCAAGTCCGCCTCACAAGCGGTTCTTAGTAGGATGCAGCTCACACACCTTCATGCGACTCGCCGCACACCTCACGGCGCTTCGCGCTCGGTGCTACTAGCAATGTCTGCCTGGTTGGTGAAAACCGTGAAAACCCGACATGCTTCGTCCCGGCGTTGTAGGGGTGCGAGGGTCTATGGTCATACACCCCCCATACCCCCCCTCCCATATGGAGAGCCTATCGTCATACGACTGCGGCCATGCAACTTGGGGACACAACTTTTTTTTGCAAAGGCGGTATAAAATACGTATGTACGACTATGAATAACTCACTTGTCGCTGGCTTCCTGAGGGTCGGCGATCTCGGGCGCGGCCTCCTCGCCCTCGTCTCCCGATTCTGACTCCGACTCCGGCCTGACCAACAGATTTAACCGGGGATAAACATGACGAAACCGTGGTGGTGTCAGTTTAAGCGTGGCTTGAGACAAGTACGAGTGTAACCTCTTAATAGAACAGATGGAACGAGAATCATGGCGGCGTCGAGGCGGCATGGGGCTAGAATACCCGTATTGTGTGGCACAGCAGTAGTGGCGTGTCATAAATAAAAGCAGAGCATACTCGTACAGCACATACGATACGCTAAGCTACATGTGATTGGAACAAATTGTCTGCTAAGCACAGCATCACCAAACCTACTATTAATAGTACTATCAATAAAATATGTACGTCCTTCTGTTCCGCCTCTAAAAAAGTTCTCCTTGTTACTTGATGCGTAAGAAACACTACCTTCACTTCGTGGGCGTTGTATTAATAACACTGCTGTATGCATTCAGCTCTCAAAGAGTACAGTAGATGAAAAAAAAACGCACTCCATATTGAACACGTATCGTCATCGTACCACTCCAGACTAGTGCACTAAGCTCTAAATACGTTTGCTAATACAAATATATAAAAAATCGAGATCGTATGTAGGTGTCGTAAAACTGCACTCAGATCTAAAAGCGTGTACACCCCCCCCCCCCCCCCCCCCCCCCCCCACCCCCCCCCCCCCCCCCCCCCCGATAAAACTTACCCGACATCGTACTTGGAAGTATTGGCATCGTCAGGATACTACAAGCAGCTCCAAAAGCGTTATATATAATACATACGACGTACATCGATGCAAACCCACTCGCCATCGTATTGAAGCTGCACTCAGCTCTAAAAGCGTTAAAATCAATCGATACATCTCAGTCACCAGCGTCTATATATAAGCTGCACTCAGCTCTAAAAGCTTATACATCCCCCCCGGTCGGTGAAAACCCGACATGCTCCGTCCCGGCATTGTAGGGATGCGAGGGTCTATGGTCATACGACTACGGCCATGCATGAAAACGAAGTACACCCCCCCCCCCCCCGCGACAATTCTCACTCGACATCGTAGGCGTCGTAGCTCTCCCGTTCCTCCTTGGGCACGACCGGAGCAGGCACAGGCTTGGGCGCGGGAGCAGTCTTCTGCACTGGGGCGGGAGCAGGAGGGGTCGGCGCGGCAACGGGAGCCGGAGGAGCTGGCGCAGGCGCGGACGTGGCTGCGTTCTTCTTCCTCATGTCGTTCATCCTGTCGGCCGTTTTGTCGGTGCGCGCAAGGTTGGATTGATTGGTAAGGGTTTGTTTCATCGAACAATGGTTAGTTAGCAAGGAAGGGGCTGGTTCGATCGACAACGGTTGGTTTGATTTGACTCAAGTCGAGGGCTGGTTCGATCTGGTTCGATCGAATCGAGGGTTGAATTGATTGACTCGAGGGTTTGGCCTGATTGACTCAGGGGTTGGTTTGATTGATTTGATCGGCAACGGATTCACACCTCGCTCGGACAGATTATCCATTCCGGCTTCATGGTCTACATCTTTCAGAGCGGATAGATTCATGATCTGTATGATCTGTATGATCTGTATGATCTGTATGATCTAGCTCATGTTGTCGGGTGAAAGCCGTACAACCTGCAAACTCTAGGGCACGTTTCCTGGGTTAGATCTGTACTATACAGATCCTGAACAATATATTATAACGGCAGGTTAGCATATATTCCTAGATTCATCTACTCGTAGATCGTGATTTGTCTGACGCATGCACGGGTTGATCTTTGATTGGCAAGGAACAGAGATGATCTATTCTAGATCGTGATCCGATCTGATCTAGCTGATCTGTAGCAGATAGATCGTTACCTGCCCGACGCGTGCGAAATGGTTGATTTTTTTTGTTGGCAAGGAGTTCGTTCGTTCGTCCGTCCCATTTTAGAATGTCCACCCCACGTTTTTCTTATAGGCGATGGATAAACTACTCGAATTTAACCTGAAAAAATCTTACAATATATAGCAGAAGAAAAAAAAACACAAGGGTTCACGATGAACGTAACTGCCTGCTGCAACCACGGCACTGGACACACTACTTCAGCTTAGATTAGAGGCTCCGTTCCGGTCGAAATGCTCTAGTAGGCTCAGTTTCGCGGAATAAAAAAGGGTCAACTACTGGTACCTGGTACATGTGAATATGTGTCGTAAAATTTTCGCCAGCATGCATGCATGCATGCGGCAAACAACCACGAGTACCTATGTACGTGATGACAACTTCCGGGCGGTATGCGACAGATTCCCAGCGGTACGTGACAAGACTCGCAGTCGTGGTGACAAAAAATTCTGACCCGGTATGTGACAATGTCGCAGCTCTCAAAACTGACGAATCCCGTCTAGATAAGCCACAAGTCGCCGTATACAGCATCGGGCACAGGTCGCGTATATTCCCCGACTCGTCAAGAAACCGGCGACCAGCTTAGCTAAAATACATCCAACATCGTAAACCATCGCGGCACATTCTTATGACTACGGAATTAGTGTGGGATAAGTTTTGCAGTTCTGAAAGGTGTTCCTCAGACATGCCGCAGGGGAAAAGCAAAGTTGGAAATCGATCTTTGAAATATTTGCCTGGAATTTTCAGGCTGAAGATCCGCTCGTACCGCCGCTGTGGGAAAAAAGGAAAAAATGTTTGATTTTTTTTCTTATTTTTTTCAAACGGCTGCAGGCGGCGCAATTTGCTTTTTCTCGTTGAAATCGTCAACACCCTGATAAAAATCAGCTCGTGCGACGATAGACCTTCGATCTCGACATAATGCAGCCCACGGCCAACCCGCTTCGGGTCGGGCAAGGCCAACGAGTGTAGATGACGCCTCGAAGGTATAAGGTGGATCCATGGTCTAGGAGGGCGAGAGATTGCCCGGCGGCGTCCTACGCTCTTCTCCCAAACCCGAAAAAAACGCTATTTTTTGTCCATTTGAGACGGATCGAGAATTTTTATCATCTGTTTTATGCACACCAGCAGCCAATTGTTTGTTTATCAGACGCCTGGCCAGCGCCCGCCACATATCACCGGCCATCGTGTGAACACGGTGACCCTAGGATGGGTCGGAGCCCGTACCGAGCGCACCGCGTTCAGAATTCATGACGCAGTCGTTGGTTTCGTCGACCCATGTCTGTCGAGGACTCGGAATCTCGCCGCTTCATTTAACATCCGCCTGAGTTTTTCTCAAGCCGATCTTGTCCCAACATCGGCCCCCAGAATTGGCTTTTTCGGGCTTTTCCAAAAGTTGGGAATATTCCGTTTTTAAGAATCGGTCCCATAGCGAGCTTGTTCTGGAAAAATCTGGCGGGGATCTTAGGAATTCAAACTTTTTAGGGTAACTTTGCTTTCCCATTGACATAGGTCTAACTAAGAGCGCTTGTTTTTTGTTCAAGATTGTCACGGGGGTGCTCTTGAATGGGGGTGGGTACCCACTGTTATGCCTGGCACCAGGTGTGTGTGTGTGTGTGTGTGTTTTTTTGGCTGGAGGAAAACGGTTGAACTAGAGTAATAAGAATTAAAAGCTTGTTGTCGATAGGTAGTTCCGACGGAATTATTTGTTAGCCACACGTTGTCGCTTGCTTGTGCGGCTGGCAGCAGCGTCTGTCTGTGTTGCTCACTACTGCTGTGTGTTGGTATATTGTGTGTTGCGGGAGAGGTTTGGACGGGGCGTTGCACGGGCAGAATCGTGTTCGTTGTTGTTGTTGTTGTTTTTTTTGTGTAAGATCGGTCTGACTCTCGCTATTTATTGACGCTGGCTCTATATACAGTCTATGCGCGCGTCCTGCTGTTTTGTACTCGTAGTACTACTTTGACGATATGGAATTGAAGCTCTTTGAGTGCGTTGTTTTTGTTCTTTCTTGCCAGGTAGGTATGTATGTCACAGCTTCTTTCAGTCAACGGGCATTCAATTCAATTCAACGATCGACGCAAACCTGCCTGATCACCGAACATCTCTGCCTTCTTCACCACGTTCCGAACAACAAAGTCGTACTTTAACTCCTCACAGCTGACGTATGTGTTAACATTTTTTTTATTAAAAAGTCCGCTACCGATGCTTGTGAAAAAGCTCCCACCCCTCCACCTAAAAATCCCCGCTTCAATATAGTTCCTTGAACCTTTCTACTCCTGGAAAACCAAGAGGGTTGTCCCCAAAGCGTAGATGGAGTTCCGATGGCGTTGGCTTTTTTGCTGTTACTACACTGCATAAATTGTTCCACTGTTTTGTACGAGTGCTTCAACGTGTACTTCGCCCCTGTTATATGGGTGCAAGCAGGGTGCATGGGAGTGCTTCTATTGTGATAAGGGGGCAGCGTAACTTTGTGGAACTTTCTTTCTGCTCGTTGACTCCCTCCCTCCCCCCCTCCCTCCACCCCCATACCCTCCGCTGCAAAAGCTCCATTACTCAGGGCAAACCCTCTTAATCCATTCAGAACTGAAAAATGTATCCCACTCTAATTCCAAGTAGTTTGTCCCCAAATACGTGGGACCAGTTATTAACCCTTTTAGGACTGGAGTCCCGTTTTGGGGACAAACCAGTCTAATTCTAAGTAATTTGTCCCCAAAACGGGACTCCAGTCCTATAAGGGTTAAGCCACCTGAGTTCTTGAACGGCTGTTTTTTTTTCGTCACGTAAATACATAACACACNGTGTGTTATGTATTTACGTGACGAAAAAAAAACAGCCGTTCAAGAACTCAGGTGGCTTAACCCTTATAGGACTGGAGTCCCGTTTTGGGGACAAATTACTTAGAATTAGACTGGTTTGTCCCCAAAACGGGACTCCAGTCCTAAAAGGGTTAATAACTGGTCCCACGTATTTGGGGACAAACTACTTGGAATTAGAGTGGGATACATTTTTCAGTTCTGAATGGATTAAGAGGGTTTGCCCTGAGTAATGGAGCTTTTGCAGCGGAGGGTATGGGGGTGGAGGGAGGGGGGGAGGGAGGGAGTCAACGAGCAGAAAGAAAGTTCCACAAAGTTACGCTGCCCCCTTATCACAATAGAAGCACTCCCATGCACCCTGCTTGCACCCATATAACAGGGGCGAAGTACACGTTGAAGCACTCGTACAAAACAGTGGAACAATTTATGCAGTGTAGTAACAGCAAAAAAGCCAACGCCATCGGAACTCCATCTACGCTTTGGGGACAACCCTCTTGGTTTTCCAGGAGTAGAAAGGTTCAAGGAACTATATTGAAGCGGGGATTTTTAGGTGGAGGGGTGGGAGCTTTTTCACAAGCATCGGTAGCGGACTTTTTAATAAAAAAAATGTTAACACATACGTCAGCTGTGAGGAGTTAAAGTACGACTTTGTTGTTCGGAACGTGGTGAAGAAGGCAGAGATGTTCGGTGATCAGGCAGGTTTGCGTCGATCGTTGAATTGAATTGAATGCCCGTTGACTGAAAGAAGCTGTGACATACATACCTACCTGGCAAGAAAGAACAAAAACAACGCACTCAAAGAGCTTCAATTCCATATCGTCAAAGTAGTACTACGAGTACAAAACAGCAGGACGCGCGCATAGACTGTATATAGAGCCAGCGTCAATAAATAGCGAGAGTCAGACCGATCTTACACAAAAAAAACAACAACAACAACAACGAACACGATTCTGCCCGTGCAACGCCCCGTCCAAACCTCTCCCGCAACACACAATATACCAACACACAGCAGTAGTGAGCAACACAGACAGACGCTGCTGCCAGCCGCACAAGCAAGCGACAACGTGTGGCTAACAAATAATTCCGTCGGAACTACCTATCGACAACAAGCTTTTAATTCTTATTACTCTAGTTCAACCGTTTTCCTCCAGCCAAAAAAAAAACACACACACACACACACACACCTGGTGCCAGGCATAACAGTGGGTACCCACCCCCATTCAAGAGCACCCCCGTGACAATCTTGAACAAAAAACAAGCGCTCTTAGTTAGACCTATGTCAATGGGAAAGCAAAGTTACCCTAAAAAGTTTGAATTCCTAAGATCCCCGCCAGATTTTTCCAGAACAAGCTCGCTATGGGACCGATTCTTAAAAACGGAATATTCCCAACTTTTGGAAAAGCCCGAAAAAGCCAATTCTGGGGGCCGATGTTGGGACAAGATCGGCTTGAGAAAAACTCAGGCGGATGTTAAATGAAGCGGCGAGATTCCGAGTCCTCGACAGACATGGGTCGACGAAACCAACGACTGCGTCATGAATTCTGAACGCGGTGCGCTCGTTACGGGCTCCGACCCATCCTAGGGTCACCGTGTTCACACGATGGCCGGTGATATGTGGCGGGCGCTGGCCAGGCGTCTGATAAACAAACAATTGGCTGCTGGTGTGCATAAAACAGATGATAAAAATTCTCGATCAGTCTCAAATGGACAAAAAATAGGGTTTTTTTCGGGTTTGGGAGAAGAGCGTAGGACGCCGCGGGCAATCTCTCGCCCTCCTAGACCATGGATCCACCTTATACCTTCGAGGCGTCATCTACACTCGTTGGCCTTGCCCGACCCGAAGCGGGTTGGCCGTGGGCTGCATTATGTCGAGATCGAAGGTCTATCGTCGCACGAGCTGATTTTTATCAGGGTGTTGACGATTTCAACGAGAAAAAGCAAATTGCGCCGCCTGCAGCCGTTTGAAAAAAATAAGAAAAAAAATCAAACATTTTTTCCTTTTTTCCCACAGCGGCGGTACGAGCGGATCTTCAGCCTGAAAATTCCAGGCAAATATTTCAAAGATCGATTTCCAACTTTGCTTTTCCCCATGCGGCTAGTCTAAAGCACATCTTTCAGAACTGCAAAACTTATCCCACACTAATTCCAAGTAGTTTGTCCCCAAAAACGTGGGACCGGTTCTTAACCCATTCAGAACTGGAAAAAAATGTCCCACACTAATTCCAAGTAGATTGTCCCCAAAAAAGTGGAACCGGTTCTAAAGGGGTTACCTACACATTGCTCTTATCTGTAGTGGGCACAATATCTAGTTTTTAGTATAGACCTGCCGATTTGACCGTTCTTAAATCCCGAATTTTTTATCTCGGGTGCTCTTAAATCGGGGCACCCATTACTATTACTACTGTTACAATGTCCCGAGAATCTTTCTCTGCGCCAAAAAGCTTGGGTGCAGTCTCGACTGGTTCAATCAACACTTCAACTGCAATGCAATCAATGCAAAAATGTCACACTGCTGCGTGCCGGAAACTTGGCTTGTTGTTGCCTTCTTCGACCCTGGTCCAATTCAACAAACCCAAAATAGAACACAACGCCAAGCACCATGCTCTCGTTCAAAGCTTGGTTGCAGTATTCGATTACATATTTCAACACTCCTACTCGTAACTATTATAATACAATTCCGATGGTTGTAATATACAGATATACATATATACATATACATATATAAACAATACTTCACGCCTCGGACAGATCATCTACAGATCATCTACAGATCATCAACATATCTATAAGCAGTAAACCTTTCAGGGTAGATAGAGCCCTGATCTGTACCAGTATGATCTAGCTCATGTTGCCCGGTTGGACCACTATAATCTGCATGATATAGGTAACGTTTCCTGGTCTGGATCTGTACTTCACAGATCCCAAACAGCATCTTATAACGGCAAGTGAGGATCCACGAGATGATCTAGATGATCTAGATCGTGAGCTGCCTACCGTAGATCATGACCTATCCGAGACGGGCAAACGCTCCTGAGAGGTTTCGTTTGTCTTCCAACACTCACTTCACCTCCCCCCCCAAGGCCGACTCACTTTTAATCGCGGGAGACCTGTGGCGGCCGGGCGACCCGAAAGCTCCCTTGGAAGGAGACGTCGCCTGCTTCTCTTGCGTCGCCGGACTGTTCACATTACCACTGCCCCCACCGGTCTCAAAGTTGCTTCCGCCCTGACCCACCCCCACCACAGCCCCCACATCTCGCGAAGCAGCCGCCGCCGCCGCGTCTCCCTCCCCTCCAGCATCGCCAACAAGGTTGCTGCTCTTCGCGGTCTCCGCGACGGGGACGACAGGCACCACCGGCGCACACTCCAGGGGCGCCGCAGGCACGGCGGCGGCGGTCGCCGGGGTTTCCAATTTACCGGAGGACGATGGCGTGTTTTTCGTGAGATCGGCCGGCCGGGGGGCCGAGCCCTGCGGCGCGGGCGGCGCAGCGGCAGCGGCAGCGGCGACCGCGACCGCGACCGCGGCAGGCTGAGGTGCCTCCGCTGTGGGAGGTGGGGGGGGGACAGTGGCGCGAGAGGGGGAGACGACGCGGATGGGGGAGGCACCCCGGGTGGGGGAGATGGAGCGGGCAGGGGAGGCGGCTCTGGAAGGGGAGGCCGGTGGCATCGGCGCCGGGCTGGAGGGCACCGGGGGGCGTGCGGAGGGCGGGGTGACCGAGGTCGGGGTGACGGTGGTCGGGGGGGTGATGACCGTTGTAGGGGTGGCGGGAGGCGGGGTCGTGGGCATGCGGGGGTGGTCTTCGGGAGTGGGCGCAGCAGACGGCGTGGACTGCTGCTGCTGCTGCTGCTGCTGCTGCTGCTGCTGCTGCTGCTGCTGCTGCTGCAGCTGCAGCTGCTGCTGCTGGAGACGCTGCTGCTCCTGCTCCTGGCGCTGCTGCTGTTGCTGCAGCAGCAGCTGCTTGTGGTACTGCTGCTGCTGCTGCTGCTTGACGGTTTGGAGCTGGTTCTGCCTGGCCAGGCGGTCCTGAGGGAGAATGCAGACAGCGATAGGCAGACAAGACAGGCAGACAGACAAATAGATAATAGAAAACAAAACAGACAGCACGGCAGCCAAGACAGACAACGGAGGAGCCGGGGGGTGGTGGGAGGGGGAGAACGTTGGTTTGAATCTTTGACACGCGCATTTGGAAGGCGTAAACAAACTCGCATGGCGTCGGTTGGCTCCCCTACTCCACCCTCAACAACAAAAACAACAGTGGTCCATTGTCCTATATATATATACATTGCTCGCCTATGTGGCAAGAGTGCCATGTAAAGGACGATGGGCTTGACACTAGCGCAACTGAAGGACGAACACAAAGGGCAACAGAATATTGGCGCGGGATAAAAGCGAGCGTGCTTGCTCCTTGCTCTTCTCCCTCGGCAAGACGGAGAGGCATCTCAAAACACGAAAACATAAGTATTATGGCCCCAATAATAGACCCTCGATGGTGGTGGTGGGGGCGGTGATGCACAGCAGACCAAGCAAGTACGTGGTGTACACGCAGACAATAAGAACAAAAAAAAACACATACGCAGAGAATCTACGTAAATCTAGCAAAAAAACACACACACATATAATACATATATATACATACGCCAGACACCATACACCCGCTGGGTTATTTTTGCCCATGGGTAGAAAAATTTCAAGCAGGTATGTATAATATAGGTTATACTACGTACCCTTGGGTACTCGTAGGTTGTATGCATTATATGATATGCTACGCAGGCACGAAGCACGGCCGTGGTGAACGCAAAACATACCATATCGTACTTCGGCAAATTCCGGACTGACTCGAACGCGGTGGTGCTTACGGCAGCCCTGTCTGACATGACAGTAGTAGTACCAGGCACTTGCTTACGCACACCTAATCACCCCAAGCGATCCCGCAAGGGGGTGCGGGGGTGCGCTAGAACAATTATTTCATGCATACACACGACACACACACGCATGCATGTCCTACATAAAAGACCCCAAAATATGCAGGACCCGCATACGGCACACAGCGAACCCGAAAAAAAACACACACACACGCACATTTTATAAACTATATATTCATATATATAGCGCTAGAACAATTTCACCCACACGTACATACATATAATACATACATACACATCGCGCGGCCTATCCTACCCTAAGAAAACACAACAACAAAAACAAAAACTTGAGATGAGTTGCAGGACCCACCACCCCCACTGACCGAAAACACACAACAACAACAAAAACTTGAGATGCAGATTATACATGACGAGCAAGACCCACCGCTCCCGCGTTCTTTTCCCAGAAGAAGACGAGGAAAGGGGATAAACACAGAGCATTCATCCGGATGATCAGCACAATGTGGCGGTGCTGGTTGTGCCTGGCGTACACAGGTATATACCATTGTGCGATGGGTGGGGGGGGGGCACTAGAGACAAGAAAAAAAAACGACGCAGAAGAAAAGGAAACAACGCCTCTACATCTCTCTAACAACCATCAACGCTTTTAGCCGTATGATATTGTATATATCATACGTAGAGGGTGTCATTGATATGTATACGTACATATATGGTACCCGTACATACTACCATCCTGTACCGAAATATAAGAACCGTTTTTTAACTTAATAGTTCATAAAAACGGTCCTTATATTTTCAGACAGAGTGGTAAATAGTACCAGGTACCAGGTACATACATGTAATATATACGTATATAATATATCATACCAAGTGCAGTTCCATTTTGTTCC
>MEHQ01003162.1:18007-35939 GCA_008828725.1 Saccharina japonica
CGTTGGGTTTTCACCAACCAGGCAGACATTGCTTGCACCAAGCGCGAAACGCCGTGAGGTATTGGGCGAGTCGCATGGAGGGTGAGCTGCATCCTGCTAAGAACCGCCTCTGAGGCGGACTTGCATATGGACGACAGCTTCAATGAGTTAATTTAATTTCTGGTGTGGCCACTTCCGGAGACAGCAATGGGTTTTACTATGTAACTGCCTCGCGGACGCCTTACCATATTAACACTACGTGAAACGACCATTCCCCTTGTGCGGAACAAAGGTTCTCCACCCCGCACAAATGATCTACTCGACCGCCAGCTTCCATGACCGCCATAAAAAAAAAAAAAAAACACCACCACCCCACCCGCTTCTACCATTTACCTCTTATCTCATATCTTCCACAGCTGACGTGTTTCTTTAGTTTGTTATTAATAGTAAAGCAGCAGGACGTCACTAACAGCAGGAACCAATAAAAAAAAAACACCAGCCCCTTCCCCCACTACCTCCATTCCTTTCACAGCAGCATCAGGAGACAGCACCAACACCAACACCACCAACACCAACACCACCACCTCCTCCTCCTGCTCCTGCTCCTACCCCTTACCCTTCCTCACCTCCATCTCCTTCTTCAGGCGAGCTCCCTTCGTGTTCGGCGTGTCGTCATCCTGGAACGGCAGCTTCTTCTCGGGAGATGCAGACATCTTCGCCGCCGACCTAATCTTAGCGACCACAGCATCCTGCTCCTGGCCCGACAGCTTGGGAGCCGCCTTGTCGCTCCCCAAAGAAGACCTCGAGGTCGTAGCGACGTCGTTAGCGCTGGACAGGGAGTCCCGGAGAGGGCGCTTGGGCTCGGCGTAGGCACCAGCGTCAGGCACGGTGGTAGTGGTGGTCGGGGTGGGGGTGGTGGTGGTGGTGGAGGAGGTGGAGGTGGAGCCGCCCAGAACTTCGAGCAAGGACTCGGCGAGCTCGAGCACTGCTTCCGTCTTCCGCCTCTCCCCGGCTGGCACGGGAAAGAAAAGTTCGGGCGGAAGGATGAAAAGGAGAGAGGGAGGGGGGGGCGGAGGGATGGATGTCACTGTTTGCTGTTCTTGTTGGGGTTTTTTGGTGGTGGTGTTGTTGGTGTTGTGGTGCAAGGGAGGGGGTTATCTACGATAGAGAGAGAGAGAGAGAGAGAGAGTACTTGCCGAGAAAAGGGGAAAAGCACATGGTACTTTTAATTGTTACTGTATCACACACGCAATACATATCAGCTTGCGGGGGGGGTGGTGGGGTGGTGGGGTGGTGCATGGTTTTAACCCTGTTTCATAGGGCTTTGAGTAGGTATTATTATTAGGTGGAGGTGTGGCGAAGTGAGGCAACTATCTGACTCATTTGAGGTGTGGTAATACAGCAGCAGTAGCAACAAAAACACCTAATGCGATACACGAAAACACAGAATTCCGCCAATTACCGTACGCAACTATCATACCAGGCAGCCAATTAATAACTGCTCGCCAATTTGCAGCCCTAGCGTTGTTTGAACACGTATCGTTTGGACACATATCGTTGATCAAAACGAGTTCACGTTAACCCCCTTATTAATAGTAGTGCACTCTAATTCCCAAGTTACACCTGAATGCGAGTCTAACTCCAAGTGTTTCATCCCCACATCGGGAGTGTTCTCCTATTCAAAGGGGTCAACACTATTAATAGTACTATTACTATTACGAGGGACCATAGTTAATAGAACCACAATTTGTTGGTAAAAATTGAAAAATACGTGAGGTTTTTGTGTCTATCGTAGGTCCTATTTTCTAGGGTCCCCCGTAATATATAGTACAGTAGTACGTAAGGGTTGGTTGATGGGTTGCGGGTGGGTGATGTATGGTCATGGTTTGGATGAACACGGCGTCAACATGTTGCTGTATCGCACGTATATATGATATATGTTATATATGTTATATGGATAATATGGTCGCGAAAACGAGTTCACGTTCATGACAGTCAGGGTTGGCTGTAAATAATTATTATCTCAATTTTCGGAAACGATATGATGTACGTCTAGGCACGCAGAGATTTGTTTAGTTGCCGTGAGATCGGCAAATGTGCTTTATTTTTATGTTTTGTAAAGCCGTGTTGGATGGTGGTGATGATGCAATGTTTTATGTTTTGAACCTTTTCTGTTTTTTCAACATGATGTACGACGTACATATATATTTTTGATTCAAACAAAAAACGAACGGTCTGGCCCTTAGCTGTACCCTATCGGCGGCGTGCTGTTGCATCACCTCTTGTGTTTCATCTCGCTTTTTTTTACATTACTATTACCCTGGTACTATAATAGTGGTGCAGTGCAACGGTTTAACCCTTATAGGACTGGAGTCCCGTTTTGGGGACAAATTACTTACAATTAGAGTGGTTTGTCCCCAAAAAGGGACTGCAGTTCTTAAGGGGTTAAGAGAGGCCTAGATAAGAGAATTCGGGAATTAAAACCGTTTAGGCACCTTAACCCTTTTAGAACTGCTCTGTCTAGAAATACATATTTCACTCTAATTCCAAGTGTTTTGCCCCCACATCGGGACTGCAGTCCTAAATGGGTTAATGACTGCACTCCGGTTGTGGGGACATTTTACTTGGAATTAGAGTCAGATATAGGCTTCTGCACAGCAGTGCACTACTAAAATAGTTAAGAGGGGTCAAATCGGCACGTCTCGCCTATAGATGTGATAATCAATAATAAAAAACACACACACACAGCAGTACCTGTAGCAGCTGGCTGTGAGATCTAAAATGTCCTAAAAACTCATATTTGCACGCTTTGTGTGATACTGCACGCTTTGTGTGATACTTCGATCGCGCGTGCTCCTACTGTAATACTCGTGTTATATAATAACATAATAACATAATAACCAATCTGGGGGTGTTGAGATATTCTAGCGACCAGATAGCATAGCAACCAAAACAATTATGAATTCGGTGCTATCGCCGTGCTATCACGTCCCTAGGAGCAGAGTGAGCCACCAGTACGGGTAGATTCGTTGTTGCTTGCTTCCCTGCGCCCGTGCCGTACGAGTCCTTGCATTGTAACTCGGACACCAATTTGTAAATATATCATCCCCCAAACCACACAGAGTAAAAGTCGTCAAAATTTCGATCGTCAATTTTGATTGTCAATTTTGATCTTCAATTTCGATCGTCAATTTTGATCGCCGATTTTGATCGTCAAAGTTTTTATCGTCAATATTGATTACTAATTTTGATCGTCACTTCCGATCATCAATTTTTCTCTCTCAAGTCCCAAGGGGGATAATATAATAATATTAATATAATAGTATACCTGGTACCATTCTGGCCGTAAAGGTAAGGACCGTTTCGGTCTTCATATTAACAGTAATGCCCAAAAACGTCCTTATATTTCCATCTAGGGTGGTATAATACTTCGTATATATTAAAAAAAATAAAAAAACAACAGCTGTGAGCTCGAGGATTTCGTCGAAGCTCATCTTTTCTAGCTGAGTGTAATACTTTGATCGCGCGTACTTACGGATTTTATATGTCCTCATATAGGGTGTACATCCCGTATGAGGGGGACACAATCTGAGGCTGTATATATATGGTATATGTAGCAGGTATAATGGTATCGATGTTTCTCGTTGTCGGGCCAATGGTGTCTGTCTATCGTGGGATGTTGTGGCTGTGATGCATGATGGCGGGAGAGCGATTCCCGCCAGATCTCGAAACAAACTAACCAAAGGATTTTCATCGTCGCTATTTGTTGGTTGTTGCTAGTTTTTCGAGATCGAAGAGGCCAAACTCCAAACTGCCTGGTTCCATACCGCTCCGCTGCCTGCGCTCACTACTCGTCGTAACAACACCCTGCTGCTCGCAAATACTAATTTCAGGTATTTAATACGAGTCAACTTGGGATTTATAAATATTGAAAAAAACATGCGTTCATCTCTCAAAAGGGTTATTGTATCGTGGTTCGGGTCTAGTGTCTGGTATACACCATCAATGACGGGCACCCAACCCATCTTTCGTACATATCTCATGGCAAGATGGAAGATGGAAAGCAGATACATACCAGGTACCCTACAAAGTTAGAGACTGCTCGTACTCACATACTGGTATACTGGTATACTCCTGCCTCGATGTCAGTAATCAATAAACAGCAGTGTCTCGTTAAAAAAAAAAAATGCTGTGGGGGGACCCTTTATAGTAGTGCCGATGTTATGTGCCAGCCAACAATACCGACACTATAGCGGCAACCGTCACCACTCGGCACCTTGCCACACCATCTGCGCCAAGCGACTCCACGGACACTACGTTCAAGCGGACAACCGTCACTACGTATAGAGGGACCAATACTGTGTACGTACCAGGTATGATACATGCCAGGCACAGCACAACGTACTTGGCATATATGTATCATCCTTAAAGTGTCATGTGATTTTTTTTCCATTCCGGTTTCTACAGCAGCAGCAGCAGCAGCAATACTCTGAACACTGCCTGTGCACTGATGGTCGCGGGTCTGAGGTCCGGGGGTACAGAGCTCAAAAATCCAAACAGAGAGCCAGAGAGACCTGCAAGTATCAGTATTTTAAATAAACTAAGAAACACGTCAGCTGTGATTGTAACCGTTACGAATAGTAAAGAACACAGCAGTAGTACAGCACTGCGCAGCAATTTATGTCGGTTGGCGGTATTCTTGCTCCTTGACGGGGCAGCCGTCAAGGACAGCCGTCAAGGACATGCGTCAAGGACATGCGTCAAGGACATCCGTCACGGACATCCGTCAAGGACATCCGTCAAGGACATCCATCAAGGACATCCGTCAAGGACATCCGTCAAGGACATCCGTCAAGGACATCCATCAAGGACATCCGTCAAGGACATCCACAAAAGCTAGCTTATTAAACACTACCCTTTCAGAATTGCACCCACTTTTGCGATCACAAACTACTTGGAATTAGTCTGGACTAATTGCTGCATACCAGTCTGATTGATTGATCGTAAACACCGTAGTTGATGTTAGATACTGGTATGCCGCATGTCGCCGAAGGCCCCAATGTCCCCTACTCGGTCCAGGTAGATTTTTAGGATTAGAATCGTACATATCATAGAGGTGTCTATTAATAGTGTGCACATCACTCTGGACGAAAACGTAAGGACCGTTGGAGTACAGTCAGGAAGGCCAAACGCTCTATACACTTCGGTCCACAGCAGCAACAGCAGTGGCATGCCTAACGAGGCCTTATCCCCTTAACCCTTTTAGAACTGGAGTCCCGTTTTGGGGACAAACCACTCTAATTCTAAGTAATTTGTCCCCAAAACGGGACTCCAGTCCTATAAGGGTTAAGAACGGGTCCCACGAATTTGGGGACAAAATACTTGGAAATAGTGTGGGACATTTTTTTCAGTTATGAATGGGTTAAGAACTGGTCCCACGAATTTGGGGACAAAATACTTGGAAATAGTGTGGGACATTTTTTTCAGTTATGAATGGGTTAGGAACTGGTCCCACGAATTTGGGGACAAAATACTTGGAAATAGTGTGGGATATTTTTTTCAGTTATGAATGGTTTAAGAACTGGTCCCACGATTTTGGGGACAAACTACTTGGAAATAGTGTGGGATATTTTTTTCAGTTATGAATGGTTTAAGAACTGGTCCCACGATTTTGGGGACAAAATACTTGGAAATAGTGTGGGACATTTTTTTCAGTTATGAATGGGTTAAGAACTGGTCCCACGAATTTGGGGACAAAATACTTGGAAATAGTGTGGGACATTTTTTTCAGTTATGAATGGGTTAAGAACGGGTCCCACGAATTTGGGGACAAAATACTTGGAATTAGTATGGGACATTTATTTTCAATTCTGGAGGGGTTAACGGGCAAAAACTACTTTTTTTTTAATACGTACGAGCATTATTTTTTATCTTGACACTCGTATACCAGGTATGCTATTGATGCTGAAACTACACCGCCAATCGGCATATTTGCTGCGTACGAGTAGTGCGCAACAGGCAAAAGGCAGCGTTGCACGCAAAGAGCCAACAGCGAAAAAGGGGGTCCATGTACGCTGATATCATATATATATATATAGACCAGAGGTATATACGAAGTATCAGCATATACACGCGTTTTGATGGATTTCTGTAGCATAATATGGCGTGTTTCCTGGACGTACGATACGTAATATAAAATACACTGGCAACTGGCAACATACACTAGCAAACTCAACTAGTAGATGATGGCTGACAGTAGTAGTGATCTACTACTGGCAGTATGCAGGCTCAAGTAGTAGATGGATACTGGCAGTGTTTTGATGGATTTCTGTAGCATAATAATTATATGGCGTGTTTCCTGGACGTATGATACATAATATAAAAATATACTGGCAACTGGCAAAATGTACTGGCAGGCTCAATAAGTACATGATTACAGACAGCAGTATTAATAGTGATCTACATTGACAGTATGTAGGCTCAATTAGTAGACGGATACTGGCAGTGTTTTGATGGATTTCTGTAGCATAATGTGGCGTGTTTCCTGGACGCATGATACGTAAGATAAACATTACTGGCAGGCTCAATTATTGTAGTACATGATGACAAGACAGCAGTAGTGATATTCACTGGCAGTATGCAGGCTCAAGTGGTAGATGGATACTGGCAGTATACTCGTATATACACTGATGTGCCATTGCCCAGCCCCACTGGTCTGACACATCATACCAGTATATACCAGGCAATGATTTGTATCGCTCCTATGAATAGAAGAGTATGACCGCATACGTAGCGAAAGGGTGGACAGGTGGAGGATGATCGAACCGCTTGCTCGCTTGAATTGAAACAAGCCAGTCCCCCTTTGTAAACGTACAACTCACAAAATGCACCTGCTGCTCGGGACTAGAGTTGGGTAATACATTGTTGAAACTGTTACATGTATCATACACAGCTGAGATGTTAAAAAAAATATACCCTGCTATGTGGATATTGAAAAAAAAATATATATATATATATATGTGGATGTCAGGTCCCCTATCCCCTAGATCGTACCGCCTCACTATCACTATAATCCTTCAAGGTCATCCTGGCTCCTCGGGGGCACTCTTGAGTTTATCTCGTGCAGCTGAACCCCGAGAATGTGGTAATGACACACAACACACAACCCACCTACGTAGGTGTGTCTCCAACTCTCCACACCAAACCTCACAACAAACCTGAAGAAAGAGATAAAACTGCTGCGGTTTCCCCTGTCGGTAAAGGAGCAGCTGGCGAAGTTCTGTCGCCCCCGCAGCAGGACTACTGTCCCACGAAAATGATATTAATATACGAAGTATACCATAATGCCTGGTACGAAGTATTCATACTCACGATACTATCCTAGGTTATCAGGTATATAATGTAATTCTAGTATAATATTAATAATAGCTTCATGAAGTTCTGAAATGCTCTACGGTACGAGAGCGTACGTAAGTAGCTGCGAATCCTCCTCCGCCGGTAAGGCGTTAAATGTGGTATACATATTCATAGGTTAGGATGTGAAGGGAAAAAAAACATCAACGGCCGCTTCTCGGTCACAGGTCACAGATACCCACACCACTCTACATTTAGAGTCTCAAATGGTACAATACGTATACAAGACAGAAAAAGCGGGTATTTACGTCGTTTGTATTATTCATTACGAGCGGATGCGTGTTACTAATTTTTTTTTTCTGACGGCGCCTAACAATAGAAAAATAGGGACTCTTCTCGAAATGGCTGAAACCGACTTCCTGAAGCGTACGTACGACGTCCACCAACGCAGGTATATACCGTATTTTGTTTTCTTCATAAAATCCACCAAAAAAATAGGGACCCCTTTCGAGCTGGCCGAAGACAATTTCCCGAAACCAGACAACAGCAACAACAACAACGCACTCAAGTTGACGACGGCTTCAAAATATTAAGCTGCGCGAGTTCCTAGCGACGACGAAACTATCTCTGATACAGCTGGAGTGGGTACGTACTCCGAAATAAGGCAGGTATGGGACAAGGCAGTAGGACCTGCCTCAATTGACAATTTTGCCTTATTATCCCGATTTAAGGCCACATAAGCCCTAAACTCGGGATAAGGCCGAAACCGGCCTTAATCCATTAAGAACTGAAAAACATATCCGACACTAATTCCGAGTAGTTTGTCCCCAAATTCGTGGGACCAGTTCTTAAGGAGTTAAACCGGGAGAAATCGCTTAGCCACCACACTGAGTGAAGTATGGGATCATCGGCCCATTGCCCTACGAAGACGGGAGAATACATAAACCGAGTCCATCTAGGTAAGGGAAAAATCGTGGAAAAAGGGAGGGGTGGCAGCAACAACAGCGGGAGGTGTATTTCACACTTCCATCCCATACGATCTGAAAAGACAAACCGTCGACAAGATACAACAAACGGATCCTCTCGGAGAAGGAAGATCGAAAATAGTTCCAAAACAATCCCCGATCCCCACCCCGAGAACCGCCTCGTCGTAGACGAGCACGTAGCTTCGATAAGAATAAGAACTAGCCGATTGGCCTCCCTTTTCGTCTCTACTTTCGCCTTATCAATGGCTGCCTTCGCCTCATCACGGGGCACCCACTTGCCGTAGTACGTACTGTAGTGGTACTGCTGTACTTACCGCATTCGACCTGTCCGAGTGGTTTTCCTTTGGTGTTGTTCACGTAAGCCTGCACGGCACCGGAAGACACAGCCTTCTCCACGCGGGCGGTCAGGGTGGGCTTGAGGCCCACGGTGGACTGCCCGATGGCCCTCAAAAAGCGCCGCAGCTGCAGCACGCTCATTCCGAGAGATGCCTGGATTCGAACATCAAACAGAAGCAACATGCCACACTCATTAGTATGATACTGCTGTACCAGGTATACTCGTAGTATGCATTTGTGAGCACGTGTATATACTTACACCGTGGTAAGTAACGGTTATACAGCAGTTAGTTACTCGTACCAGGTACGTATATGTTTGTTGTTGTTGCTGCTAAGACTGTGGTTGCGTTCTTGTTGTTGTTCTACTTTGCATAGTATTATTGTGGTTGTTGATACTGCTGCTGCTGCTGTCGTTGCTTTGTGGTTGCTACCGGCATGTTCTTATTGATTGTTGTTGCGCTGCTGTCTGTTGCTGTCGTTGTTGGTTTTTGTTTTTGTTGTTGCGTTGCTGCATTGCGCTATTTCTGCCCAGCGACATCCAGTACACAGCAGCACACAGCACACACCCTCTTCTGGAGGTGTGCGCTGATGGTTATTTTTCCTGGAGAGATGCAGCTTCGGCGGTCACATACAGTACTCGTATACCAGGTATACCGTATACCACTCGTACATCTGATACCATCAAAGGAGAAGAACCTGTCCAGACGTTACAGCATTATATAGTGGTGTAGGCTGGACGTACTACAGGTCGTTGTTGGTGTCCTTCAAGGCATCACTTGCTGTGTGTTCTGTCCACCCATCAACATCCAGCGCACCCAGTGTCTGGGCTGATTCTTCATCCTAGAGAGATGCCAGCTCTGCCAGCTCTGCGGTAACGAACTACCACGCATACTTCGTATATAAGTATGTACCGGTACAGCAGTAGTTAGAGACAGATGCATTATACGAGTGCGTGCCACACGCACCGAGTACGCCAGCAGGACATAAGTACTACCAGGTACAAGCCAGTACCGGCCCGCTTATAAGAAAGGAACGCACAAGAAAGTCAGCGGGAGAAATTGAAAAAAACTAAGAAAGCTCTCAGCCTAGTCAGTGGATAAGCCTTAAGAAAGTGACCCCTACCTGTGGCTGGCCTGGGCCTAAGCCACCATGCATTGTACAGTACTAGGGAATACGTCTTCTCGGTGACCAAAATAAGAAAGCGCAGCATAAGAAAGTGTGCTTTCGCGCGCGCCCATAATAAGAAAGTCAGCCTGAGCCCGATTGAGAGGGCCGGTACTGTATACGATAGATCAGCCAGAGCGGCAAGGGAAGGAACCCGTACGCGAGTCGATTGTTAGGGGTACGGACAGCAGTAGTACTACACTGCTGTAGGCATGATATGTACGAGGACCAGTATACGTGGAATGCTTGTTTATGTTTTGCAGTGCAGCAGTCAGCAGTCTCGGAAGTGCACGTAAAAATGACGGTACGAGTACGAGTACCCATCGCATCGGCGGCCTGCGACATCGATTATAAGGCAAGCGGGCAATGCTCGATGAAACACTCAAATAAAAGCTCCCTTCGAAGCGAATGCTCGCATATAAAGCAATCATCCCACGTAGCCAAAGCCCACACCCTTCCTACCTGGCAGGCTGCCCTATCCTTCTACTCTCTACGCAGGCTTAGAAAGGATACAACGGTAGCCTGGCCTGCTAGCCCGGCGTCTGGCGGTGTCGGCAGCGTTAGGAGAACGGCTGGAGCTCAACGATGCCTAATTGTATCATATGCACGCGACGACAACGAACGGCAATAACTCCACTCGGCAAGAACAGAAGGGACACGAAACAAGCAAACACGACTGACCACGAGGATGGGGCACAACACAACCCATTATCAAAGGCGCACCTTGGTCGTGCCGAGAGCGGCAGCCTTTCCCAGCGGCGGGTTCTCCTTGTTCCCGGGCACGCCCCCCTCTGCTGAGGCAACGGCTTGCTTGAGAATGGCGCGCGGTTGGTTGCCTACAACCTTGTCACCGCGCGAGAGCTTGCCTTTAGAGCGAGGGTCCCTGCGCGCTATGTCCAGGCGCTTGCGAAGCCACGAGAGCTCGCCGTCCGCATGGCTCTGGTTCTTGGCGCTGCGGGTGATGGTGTCCTCCAGGAGGTCTCCCACCACAACGAAGCTCATCGAGGTCAGCATGCTCGAGGGTCTAGGTGCGATCGTTCGTTGTAGGCTTATAGCAGGGTCTGTATTCCTCTGAGAAGCAACCAGCTGCAAAACTATCGACAGCAGCAACCGTCTCCGCGCGATCCGCTGAGCTAGGCTGGGCTTGACGTTCCTAGAGCTCAACAATAGGACACCGAGTAAGTGTGCGAGTGATACTTGGGGTGGACCTTGACAGCTCTGGCCAAGCTGTTGGCTTGTGGGTGCTTCCTTTCGGATCTCAACGGCTGCGGGGATGTTATGGGAAAAAACCCTAATGTGAAATGCCTGCGATACCTCTATGTACATTTTATTTTTCCGCCTCCTCTCTCTCATCACGCTCGCCGTCTTCTCATTTGTTCTTGACCGGAGGCTGACTGAGAGGACCGCTGCACAGAGCTCGACACCCTTAGAAACCATGATGAACCCCATCATGCCCGAGGACATATCTATGAAGGGGATCCCGAGACAGCAATGGGCGTCCCTCTTCGAAGTCTTCAAGTTTAGAAAGGTGAGCTTTATCATGATGTTCTGGTCTAGACTTGAAGGCGGCATAACTAAAACAACATGTAAGCATCACGCGGAAACAGAGGTTTGCGAGCCTCTTGCCTTGAGACCCTTGCAGCTGTCCCTTTTATTCGAAGCCCGCACGCGGCGTGAGCAGAGAGCCTGACTGCTGTGACTATGCAGCAGTTTTTAGATTTGGCCGCCGGTACTCGTGGCGGTGTCGCGGCGAACTCGCCTCAAGACCCTTGTCATTTTTCGTTACAACAGACACGTACTTGTAACGTTTGGAACAGGCTGCAGGGTCTATCATACTGGCGCGCGGCCTGAAAAGGAGGCTACCAGGTATCACACCAGGTGTACAAGACAACAGCAGTGCTGCTGTAGACAACAGACAGCCAGAAACACACGAATATAACTCTTATCTAGAGCATCTCGTACGTACAAATATCAACAGCAGTAGACATCCAAGTAGAAGACCTGAAGCGGCCGCTTCCCGCGCGAAGAATTCCATCAACGTGCGTGTCCACCGCCCACTCCTTGTGCTGCGAGCTTTACGAAGAACCGCGACAGGAATGGTCTGCCCCCCTGCCCACCTGCCCATGGTTTCCTATGGCCCCATGGGCACAAGAACGCATTACGCACACTGAATGTATTGGTTCAGCAGCAGCAGCTGCTGCAGTGCCGGCGTACTGTACTGGACCAGGCTATATACGATTGATAGCTTCTTTGAGAATGGGTAACTTCGGTTCTCGTATAAAATAGCTCCCGCGTTTCTTATTTGCCCCCGAAGTGTCCTGGCTGAGTTTATTGCGCGGCTCTTTGGTATGCGACCCTGAGTAACTCGTGAGCTTGAGAGCTTGAGAGAGCCACTATTTTAACGGTTATTTACAGCTTACGTACGTACCTATGATATGATGATATGTATAGGATTGAATAAAGAACACGCGCGAACGATATACAGAACTGAGTTCAACTATTAGTACATCATCGTATGAGGTAGATTTCACTCACAAACACCATACGAATCATATTGTAAAATGAAATATAGAACAAGCACGCCCAGTGAGCATATCACGCAGCTTGCAAAGCTGAGTTTCAACCGTTCAGTCGGTACACAGCTCAAGTATTTATATTTTTGTAAACCCAATAACCAGCTTGCAAAGCTGAGTTTCAACCGTTCAGTCGGTACACAGCTCAAGTATTTATATTTTTGTAAACCCAATATCATATCATATATACGAGCAGGGTTATAATTAGGGCTCCAGCAACATGTGCGCGTGGCGCACATCGGACATATTTGGATGTGCGCGTAGCGCACACCGAGCCGGAGGCGAGGTGCGCCCCCCGCAGGGGGCCCCAGAGGCCGGCCCCCGGAGGGCCGCCGGAGGCGAAATTTTTGGACGTACGAAGTATGTGCGTAAATGTACTAAAAAAATGTGTGTCTCATTCGCTCGTCTTGCAAATAACACACAGACAAGCACAGACAGAACCTGCTCCACATAACTGCAATGGATGTCAGCGCGCAGGTCAACTCTGAGGAATCATCAACATGTTGAAATCAATTGATTCGCCCCCTTATCACCGCAATTTTCCACTAGCACCCTGCAAACTCGCCTTCGCCATCTCACAATAATACAACAGGTGCTATACAACTGCTATACAACGCTATCATCCCACCCAAAACGTAAATATTTTTCTCGTTCGTTCCAAAGCATTGAAACTTGAAACCACAAACGCGTGTTCCTCTGTATTTGCGACCCTTTCAAGCCTTGTTTCATCCACGGACATACAAAACCGTCATAAATTTGAACTCGGTCCCCTCAAAAAAGAAAGCCACAAGCAAATTCGGCATGAAATTGTCGAATAAATCACAAGAAAAAGGCCTAAAAAAAAATCGCCTGCGGCGAAAAGAGACCCAAAATAGCCCCCAATATTTGTTTTCGCCTACGGCGAAATGGACCCGCACATTTTTTGGGCCTGCGGCCAAAAAGTGTGCGGGGGCCGAAAAAAGATGCATCTACTGCTTTTTGTGGTGCGCAAAAGCCGGTATTTGTGAAATTTGGTGCAATTGCGCACGTTTCACCAACTAATTATCCGCCCTGTATACGAGTACGATGTGTTGAGTTTACGAGTACTGCTGTACAAATATCCATATGTATACACTCAGTAGAAACGAGTACAGCAGCAGTTCTACATACAATACCTGGTACGTGCGAGTATGATATTAATACCACTATGTCCCTAGATATAATCACCTTTTGTACATTCATATTACATAAAACGGTTCTTGTATTTAGGTACATAGCGATGTTAAATATGATGATAGGATAAAAGATGCAGGCTAGCAGCAGCACCGATCCACAAAAGTTTCGGATAAACAAACACAACCTAGGTATGCCATGCTTCGAGCGAGGGTGTATTAACGGTTTTTAGGCGCAACCATTTCCAGGAATTTTCTTTGGGTTCGAGTCCGGGTAGTATATACAGTATACACTATACACTACTATAGATATATAGCCAAAAATACGCGGGAGGTGACCGGGGGAGCGGCAAGCGAAGGTTTGATATGGCTCCGGGGTCAGACCGCTCGCAGACGGCTCGCGTACGAGTAATACAAACCCGGGTTCGATTCCGCCTCGCTTCGATTTTTTCATTCAGGGCTTGTCATTGGCCGACGCTGATGGGCCGGCCCATCAATTTTCGATATGATGGGCCGCGGCCCGACCCGGCCCATGAAATTTAATTTGGCGGGCCGTTGGCGAGCCGCGCGGCCGGGCCGTCCCAGCCCATCACATTTTCAAACATTCACGGCCCGACCCAGCCCGGCCCATCATTTTTTCAGAAGTTTCGGCCCTGCCCGGCCCGGCCCGGCCCGGCCCATCACATGGCAGCGAGGCCTATGGGACACGGGCTCTATATGGGCAAGCCCAACAATTTTCATGGGCCGGCCCGTGGATTTGACGATCCGGCCATGTGTCGTCCAGTACTTATGCATGAGTGTAGGCTGGCGTAATATTCTTACAAGAATTGTTGTGTTTTCGTTGGGGATTTTTCCCATCTGGATTCCGAGGGACAGCTGGTTTCGGTCCATGAGACACACCTAACCACTACCCACTGCTCACACAATTCTGCTCCATCAACGACTCGGTCGGATAGCTTCCGTCCCGACTGTGGACCATTACCTCCTCGTGCTGCTGCAACACCCCCAGCAGCACCAGCACAAACACCTGCACGTGCTGCTGCAACGCCCTCTATCGAGAAAATACGACGCCAGTACAAGCAGTGGTATTTTGGCGACGGCTTCCCACGCTACAGCAGCAGCATCAGTCCTCATTCCCGGTTCGACATCGACACGCATGAAAGAGAACATCGCTGCAACCTTCGGGCTGAAGATGTCCCGTTTCTGGGCCTACTTCACGAAGTTGCACCGGCGGTTACGTCCGCGGGACGAACCAGGGCAAGAGCGTCATGCTGTCTGCGTCGCGGAGACGGCAAGCAGTGTCGCCTGCACACCCAAAACGGTACCAAGGCTTTGATCCGACATTCTCACAAGGCACCATAGTATAGTATGCACCCAAGGCGATTTGCCGGAGATGCATCGTGCGAACGTAGCTGTTTTTGGCGGATAACAACCCAGGCACACCCAAAAAACCCCGTAGTTATAGCAGTAGTACACCACATTTCATGGACCGCGGCCCGGGCCGGCATTTCAAAACACGTGGGCCTCCTCATGGGCACGGTGGACGTCGTAGTACAGTACCAGTAGCCGCAGCACACCACATATCATAGGCAGCGGTCCGGGCCGGCCGGTCAAAGCACATGGGCCGCCTCATGGGCCGGGCCGAGCGGCGGCCCATATAGGGCCCACATCTCATGGGCCGCGGCCCGGCCCGGCCCATCAAACTTCAAGAGGATGGGCCGCGGCCCGGCATGGCCCATCAATTTCTCAGAGGATGGGCCGCGGCCCGGCCTGGTCTATCATTTTTTTTCAGGATGGGCCACGACCGGGCCCAGCCCATCACATTTTCAAATTGCCACGGCCCGGCCCGGCCCGGCCCGACAATTTTTCAAAAGTCTCGACCCGGCCTGGCCCGGTCCGTCACAATTTTAAGATCGGCCCGGCCCGGCCCGGACAAACGGCCCATGACAAGTTTATGTGACGGAGTAAATGATACTTGGACTCCACTCCATACACCACCTTCGAGGGAATTGCGAAAACAACGACCCCGTCATTGTGACCGTCTTCAAAGCGGCAGACCTCGTGGTATCAGAGAAGGAGACGGAGACCCACGCTGTTACCAGCACCGAAACAGAATTTCCGAACCCCACCGCTCGTCGTCGAAGCAGCAGGCCAGAAACGTAGACACAGACAATCCAGTTTTTACATATACCTGGGCGGCGTTGTCCACGAAAGCGCTGACCTCTGACTGGGTTAGTGCTCGACGTGAAGACTGAAGACCGTGCTGTGCTCCACTGCAGCAAATGCGGGGATCAAGTACGAGTAGTATCGCCACCAACCCACCCATCCACCCACCCACCTCGGTGTGTCCTTCACACTCCACACCAAACCCACACAAGAGATAATCTGCCAGGGGCTCCGCCCCACATTGGCGTCGTCGGCAGGAGGTGGCTCCGCCCCACTCAACGGGGGTATTTATTAGTAATATTTCACCCATGAATGTAGTTAACCATAGTATAGGGTGGCTGAGATTACATGACTGAATTCATTACTTGAGTTACTGCTGTGAATTATTGATTTTACATCTCCGAGACACACGATAAAGTAGTGCAATGTATATATATATATATATTGGATGAGTTGACAGATGCGCGTCCATTTTGTCATGCGTCAGATGGTCTCGGGGCAATGTTACAAGGATTGTACCGAGATCCGCCCGATGATATCATAGGAGATATAGAGTCACAGCAGTTGTATATGCGATAAGAGACGAGGATCTTGTGGCCAAATTAATTGGTGACACGCATAATACCTGCGTGGGAGATTGACGCAGACTCGACGACGGCCCTTGAGTACACCATGTATATACGATTGGTCTTGTAGTCAAATGTAGCGTGACCACCTGCCTAGTAGTACTAGCTATTGTTCATTGTTCACATATATATATATATATTATACCAGTATTATACTATGCAAGCACGCTACGAGAATGAGAGGCTTGCTCGATGGTCGGATACACGGCACCTTAACGATATCACAGTAGCAGTAACGACTCTACCTGTGTACTGCTGTAGTAACCTTCCACGAATTGCCGACCCCCACAAACAAGCATCAAGGAAACTTTTGCGGTGGGCTTGGTCAGTCAGGACAATGCCCCGTACGTACGGTGCACACCTAAAATAGCCGTACGTAGAGGCCGTATTATATGTATCTTGCCGAGTTGTCTCGAGAATGGTTGCGGCCAACTTCGTCGCTGTTCCTGCTGTCTCTTCTCGATTTTTTTCCTTTGCTACAGCAGTAGTTCTAGCCCCCCCCAAGCGGCACGAGTACACAAACCCATGCGGAGATTTAGAGGGGTGAAGGACATCCGATCATCCCGACGAGATTAGTGCTGCTTTGCCACGGCATGGCATCCCTTACTTTTCATCTGGTTTGAGCCGGAGATTGGCGCCGTCAGGTCGTAAATAGAAATTACCCGTGTTTTTTCTCTTTTTGACTTATTTTATATATATATATTATCAGTGCACACAGAGCAGTTTTACGGGGGAACATAGTAATCAGGACCAAATCTGCTTAGTAAAAACACTGGAATATACAGGTTTTTGTGTACGTGATTAGTCCTGATTACTATAGTCGCCCCGATGGTCTAGAGGTAACCTCGAACGCTTCTGAACGTTGATGTCTGGAGTTCGAATCTCACGTGGGTCGGACTTTTGAGTTTATTTGCAAAAATAAAAAAATAAAAACGGAATCAACTGCTGAGAGCGCCAATTAATAGTAGCGTGGGTAGGCGGTTCACCAGCTGGATAGATCAACTAACTAACTGATCAAACCAGCGAATATCAGCCTTGTTCCCTCGGGACTCTGTCTGCGCCCTGAATGCATGTTCGTACATATTTGTCTCGTGTATATTTTCTTATATTATTTGTCGTCTTCGTACGTCGTACATACTCCTTAATATTTTGTTTGTTCGTTTTTCTTTTTGGTATTATTTGATTTGAAGATACTCGTACATATACGAGTGTATGTGTTACGGGATGGCGTCTCGCAGCTGTTATGGATAGCACCGTTGCCTTGCGTAAGGGTATAATGGTACTCAGCTGATGGTACCACTGCTACTGCGAACTGCGGTGCATGGCGCATGTATTATTTTGTGGCAGGTAGTTGTTTGTAGTTTCCTGTCTGGTCGTTTCTTGGCGTGTTTTGTGACCACGGGCTAGCCGTCAGCGAAACGAGTTATTGTTGACTATTGGTCATCATAATAACCTCATCATCAGCCATCAATGAAGGCAGTTTCATCCCTTTCGTCCGACTTTCGAGATTTTTTCAGGGCCCATGGTGGTATTGTTCGTATGCCCCACATCGTGCCTGTGATCAGTATATATACCAATCTTGCACCATACTCGGTAGC
>MEHQ01003162.1:37821-67882 GCA_008828725.1 Saccharina japonica
ACGTACGTCCAGTCAACGACATACACCCAGCGCGATTGTACCAAGAAATACCGAAACTCTCTTTGTGGGGTACCGAAAAATACCGGGAAAATACCGAACCTCGTTTTGCTGAAATACCGAAAAATACCGAAAAAATACCGAAACGATTTATGAGTTTCGGTATTTTGAAAAAATATCGAACGTTTTTTTTTGGGTTCGGTATCCATCCCTGGCCACTAACACCGTTTTAGCCCGATTCTAGTTTGCTACGACCAAGCGGCCAGGTGGTGTGGTGATCCAAGGCCTCCCACGAGAAAGCTATTAGGACGTAGCGTTGACAGTTGACCCGATAAGCTTGGATTGTATTTTACATGCCGGTACGAAGTATGATATATGCGTGAAACATCGGAAGATGCTTAATGTTTTCTCTCTAGGCTTGTTTATATTTTGCAAGTGTGTGTTTTGTAGGGTATATACTCGGGTAGGTACCCCGGTAGGTACCCGGATCCCTCCTAGAGTATACCCGGATAGGTATCCAGGTCCCTCCTAGAGCATACTCAGGTAGGTACCCGTGTACCTCCTAGAGTATACTCGGGTAGGTACCCGAGTACCCCCGAGAGTATACTCGGGTAGATACCCGGGTACCTTCTAGATTATACTCGGGTAGGTACCCGGGTACCCCGTATACTTACCGCACTGGCTTGTTTATGCCCTGATGACTCGTACAAATGTCTCGGTATGAAATGGCATTACTATACGGGTATACGCATGGTACTACTCTGGACGAAAATATACGGACCTTTGGCGTATCAATATGAATACTAAAAGGTCCTTACAATTCCGCCGACAGGGGTATTATTATTAGTACCAGGTACCGGATGAGGAAGATTCAGTACGGACGTATATGCGGGCGCTGCTGGCTGACTACTTGTGCAGGGTGTCGTCGGGCAGAAAGAATGACAGCATGACAGCACACACAGAGAGCTGTACGGCTTGTATCAATAGTTGCTTTGTACAGACGCGCGGTATGTATACCGCAGGTATTGTTTTTTTTACTTGATTATGGTATAGCCCGATTTTTTTCGCTGGCGGGACTCCTGAACCATTGCAACCATTGTACCATTGCAACCATTGTACCATTGCAGCCATTGTACCATTGCAGCCATTGTACCATTGCAGCTCTCAAAACTACCCACTACCTTTGAAAATCGATGTATGTGCATGTTGTGATATTTTTCGCTGGGTACCTATATATATATATAGACTGCCTGGTACTTTTAACCCATACAGAACTGAAAACAATATCGTACACTAATTCCAAGTAGTTTATCCCCAAATTCGTGGGAGCAGTTCTTAAGGGGTTAATGGTGTACGAGTATCGGGCTTAGCCTTCACGATTTTTTTTTCGCGAAGTTTTTTTTCGAGCGAGGTATGGTACGAGTAGAGCTCAAGTGAGGGGCTTCTGTGTATTACAGTTCTATTAATAGTAGGTGCTACTCGTACGCCTTCCGTGTCATGCGTCTAATGCGTTCATCAAGGGTTCACGGCGAACACAAAACGTCCAACATACTCCCCCTGGTATTAATAGATGAGATGTAAGAGTGAATTCAATGGGGTACCCTTACTACCGCCAGTAGTAAGTAGATAGTTTTGGGATGAAGCGCGACCTCAAGTGTCGGTCGCTAAAGCAGTAGGCTGGTGTTTACGACTTGGGCCCAGACTCGATAAAAATGGTTGATGCTCAACACTAACTCCCTATTCAATCTTCCTTCCGACAAATTTCCCAAGCGGTCGGGCTTAGGGATAGGGTTATGCAGGGATTAAAGTCAACTATATTTCGACCGTTTTGTCGAAGTTTGGGCGAAACGTTCATGCAGCCCTCCACCCTATAGTATTAGCATTTCGTCCGGCAGGATATTTCTG
Organism: Saccharina japonica; assembly: GCA_008828725.1. NCBI lineage: Eukaryota > Phaeophyceae > Laminariales > Laminariaceae > Saccharina > Saccharina japonica. The sequence continues at coordinate 39,724 of MEHQ01003162.1, forward strand.
GGAATTTTCCAGGTCACTTATAGTGTGATCGGGTTTGGGGTTAGGGTTAGGGATAGGGGTTCTACGCCCGTACATTGATCCGAGATGTTACACCGGACGATTTGTTAATAATTGTCCTCCCTCCACCTGAATACCTGAACGCTCGCCCCGTTCAAGTACATCGCATCCTTTTTGCCGAAGCTATGCCAAGGTTCATACATATATACACCCCTCCATATTATAGAAAGCCTCACTCCCCTCAACTCCATTCCAATCATTTTGCCGGATCTATGCGAAGCAAGGTCTACATATACACCCCTCTTCACATCTTGAAAGTGATCACCCGCCTTAGCTCCGCATGAACCATTTTTTTTCGAGGCCTAGCCCACAAGGTCCATGCGTCCATACAGCCCCCCAAATATACGCTGACTCCAACAAGGTCCATACCTACAGCCCCCCCTAATAACCGCTGACCCCCCTCGAGTACGTTTCAGCGGTTTTGTCGAAGCTGGACCAAGGTCTTAGCTCTTAGCAGCCCCCCTTCCCCACATACCAAAAGCTCACCCCCCCTCAGCCGCAGGCTAACCGTTGTGTCGGAAGCTGAGCCACCCAGGTCTATACGTCGGAAGCTGAGCCAACCAGGTCTATAAGTACACCCCTCCACTAAACCGGTTCAGAACCGCACCCGCGTTTTTGAGGACAAACTACTTGAAGTTAGTGTAGGATACTAGTTTCGGTAACACGCGGGGGGCATATATAGAATATATAGTAACCATAACCTACGATGGACTCCGAAACCATACTATTAATAAGAACAACCCCCTATATACCCCCCTCTTGTCTGCTATCCATGTTCGGTGCTGATTACTACTGTACTGTATCTCCCCTCCTCATTACAAATAAAAAACGCTCACCCCCCTCTCCCTCCCTCCCCCCCCCCCTCAACCTTCTTTTTGCTCTTCGAATCGCCATTCAACCTTCCCCCCCCCCAAAAAAAAATCCACCATTTTTTTTTGTTCTTCAGTTCCAAGGCATCGCGCTGGTGCGCAAGCTGCACGTAATCGGGCAGACGGTGAACGCCTTGTTCATGCTGCTGGCCCTGATAGGTTCGTTTTGGGGGCCGGCGGGGGGCATCGTTTTTGCCATCATTTTTTTCCCGGTCCTGATGTTCGTCCAAGCGTGTATCATCCGCGTCTCGGCGGAGCTCGCGGTGTCTGTCTTGCTGATTCCGTACATGCTCATGAACAACCAGCAGGCGGGAGGGGGCAGGGGGGGGGGGGGGGGGGTGGGGGGAGTATAGGGGTGGTTTCACCGTTGCCCCTTGCAGGATTTGATAGGGGTGCTTTGACATGAATGTCTCGTTAGGTTCATTTTCTGTGTCGTCCGGCCTGTGTGAGTGTGAGGTGTGAAGCTGTGTCATTGGTCTAAGCCTGGCTATAGTTTCTGTGTCCGGAAAAACTCTTGTATGATTGGTCGATCCCTGGTTGGTTACCCACCCCCCCCCGCGCTGCCAAGGTAGACTATATAGATAGGGTCCAACTCTATTTTCAAGTAAACTCCGTTTCCGAAACGTGCGGTGCATTTTTTTTTCAAGGGGTTGTGATGTAACGCTCTCCTTTCTGCGTTGTAACTGTAAAACGGTGTAACGGTTGGTTGAGTGAGGCGGGGGAACCTTTTTTTTCAGGGCTCTTCGTGGGAGATGGCGTGGCCCGACTCACATATCGGTTCAGGAAGCTGGGGGGGTACTTCATATTCATGCATTGCCGTAGTCTTAGGACCATAGACCCTCGCATCCCTATATATACAAGGCCGGGACGGAGCACGCCGGGTTTTCACCGACCAGGCAGGCGTTGCTTGCTTGCACCAATCGCGAAGCGCCGTGAGGTGCTGGGCGAGTCGCATGAAGGGTGAGCTGCATCCTACTACGTAAGAGCCGCTTGTTAGGCGGACTTTGTTGCGTCGGATAACCGCGTCGACATAACTGATTTGCTTTCGGGTGTGGGGAGAGGGGGGGGGGCGCAGACAATAGTCGCCGGCGATTTTTGACCGCGTGTATGGGGCTCCGATCCCAAGGCAAGGCAAAGGCAAGGCATGGCATGGCTGTGTGCGTCTAAATACGGCAGCAACGATCTATGGCGGCTTGGACTGGCACATGGCTGTATGAGTCTAGAAGAGGATAACCGCATGGTATGGTGGCTCGGGTAGGCATAGCCGTGTTAGTCTAAAGCTGACAACGATGTGGTATATATGCTGGCTCGGATCGGCGTGGCTGCACGAGTCTAGAAGATGATAACGGTATGGTATGGCGGCTAGGGTTGGCATGGCTGCGTTAGTCTTATCTAAAGGGGATAACGATGTGGTGTGCTCGCTCGGGGCGTGGCGCTTGGGTCGTGCCCGAGGCTCACGGGGCACTGCTCGGGAGCCAGATATACCCCGTGGGGGGAGATGGGCGGGAGAACGACTGTTTTTGTTTCTGTCTTTCGCTTGACCTTGAGTGGACGGCGGAACCGGGTTTTTCCGTAGATCGCTCGACATTGCTCTTAACAAACCCATACCTCGGGCAGATGGCGATCTATCTTTCTATCTACAGATAGATCATCTAGATTCTAACCTGCCGTTATAAGATGCTGTGCCAGATCTGTGGCGTACAGATCCTGCCCAGGAAACATGTCCTAGATCATGCAAATTATGCAGGTTATACGGCTCCTACCCGTCAACGTGAGCTAGATCATACCTGGTACAGATCATACAGATCATATAGATCATACAGGTCAGGGATCTATCTGCCCTGACAGATCTAGATTATGGAAGTGGGAATCGATGATCTGTTGATGATCTGTCCGAGTCTAATCACACATCGGGCCGAGGGGGAGTGGGGGGGAGTATAGGGGTGGTTTCACCGTTGCCCCTTGCAGGATTTGATAGGGGTGCTTTGACGTGAATGTCTCGTTAGGTTCATTTTCTGTGTCGTCCGGCCTGTGTGAGTGTGAGGTGTGAAGCTGTGTCATTGGTCTAAGCCTGGCTATAGTTTCTGTGTCCGGAAAAACTCTTGTATGATTGGTCGATCCCTGGTTGGTTACCCACCCCCCCCGCGCTGCCAAGGTAGACTATATAGATAGGGTCCAACTCTATTTTCAAGTAAACTCTGTTTCCGAAACGTGCGGTGCATTTTTTTTTCAAGGGGTTGTGATGTAACGCTCTCCTTTCTGCGTTGTAACTGTAAAACGGTGTAACGGTTGGTTGAGTGAGGCGGGGTAACCTTTTTTTTCAGGGCTCTTCGTGGGAGATGGCGTGGCCCGACTCACATATCGGTTCAGGAAGCTTCTGGAATCTCACGGGTCGGGTTGGGTCGGGTCGGGTCGGGTCGGGTCGGGTCGGGTCGGGTCGGGTCGGGTCGGGTCGGGTCGGGTCGGGTCGGGTCGGGTCGGGTCGGGTCGGGTCGGGTCGGGTCGGGTCGGGTCGGGTCGGGTCGGGTCGGGTCGGGTCGGGTCGGGTCGGGTCGGGTCGGGTCGGGTCGGGTCGGGTCGGGTCGGGTCGGGTCGGGTCGGGTCGGGTCGGGTCGGGTCGGGTCGGGTCGGGTCGGGTCGGGTCGGGTCGGGTCGGGTCGGGTCGGGTCGGGTCGGGTCGGGTCGGGTCGGGTCGGGTCGGGTCGGGTCGGGTCGGGTCGGGTCGGGTCGGGTCGGGTCGGGTCGGGTCGGGTCGGGTCGGGTCGGGTCGGGTCGGGTCGGGTCGGGTCGGGTCGGGTCGGGTCGGGTCGGGTCGGGTCGGGTCGGGTCGGGTCGGGTCGGGTCGGGTCGGGTCGGGTCGGGTCGGGTCGGGTCGGGTCGGGTCGGGTCGGGTCGGGTCGGGTCGGGTCGGGTCGGGTCGGGTCGGGTCGGGTCGGGTCGGGTCGGGTCGGGTCGGGTCGGGTCGGGTCGGGTCGGGTCGGGTCGGGTCGGGTCGGGTCGGGTCGGGTCGGGTCGGGTCGGGTCGGGTCGGGTCGGGTCGGGTCGGGTCGGGTCGGGTCGGGTCGGGTCGGGTCGGGTCGGGTCGGGTCGGGTCGGGTCGGGTCGGGTCGGGTCGGGTCGGGTCGGGTCGGGTCGGGTCGGGTCGGNAAAAAAAAAAAAAAAAAAAAAAATGTCGTTTTGGATGACATGGCGTGCATCTTTGGTATATTTGCCCCTGTTTTTGGACTGGGCCCTCCTTTCGAAGACAAACTGCCTAGAATGAGACTAAACTTATTCATTTTCGCATTATATTATTGGTAAAGGGGCTTATACTGAAAGCGAGCGAGCGCGAAGCGCGAGCCTTTTTTTCTTCTTTGTTTTCCAAGTGGAAAAAAAAAGAAAGCCTCCTGCCTGTACTACAAAACCCTTTTGGACGTAAAAGTGCAAATTCACGTTTTTGGGGCCGCACCAAAAAACTGCTTGAAATTGAAATTTGAGGTGACCAGTTTCGCGGTTGGGACCCGTTTTGAACCGGTTTTTGGGGTACAAATTTTTTTTTTAGTGTAGGATAACTCTTGCAGTGGTAATACGAGGGGTTACGCGAGTGTGGCGTTACAGTAGTGGTATGGTCGATTTTGGAGACCCGCCGCTCTCTCTGCCTTCCAGCTGTTTTTGTTGTTGACCGTTACATTCATCTCATATGTACGTACGGCTGTAGTGTGGTTTGACCTAAATATTGCCGGCCGAATACGTAGCGGGAGCCCGGTACATGTTGCAAGTTCGACCCATGCTTGTATTTGGTGAATCGGTGGGTTTTTTTTCGTCTGGGAATATTTATGTGGCGAGGACGTAGTTCGTGTCTTAGGGCGGAGGTATCATACATATCCCGAAAACGGCTCGATGATGAAACCTCAAGGTCAGGCACGGATTGCATGATTATTAAATAGTTAAAGCCCTGTGACTAATGGAGGTCGGAGTTTTTTTTTTTTTTTTTTGCGTAAAGTGCTTTTTATTTTTTATGCGTGGACAAGGGTGCACAAAAAAAAAAGAAAACGACACCACACACCTAGGAAGGTCAGAATGAAAAACAAACCGGATCGCTGTGATCACAGGACGAAATGAGCAAAAAACATTTTTTTTTCGTTTTTTGTTCCCTTTTTTTTACTTGGTTTTAGAGACCCCCCCATATTTTTTTTTCGCTGGTCGGGGGTGATAAAAAAAAAAACTTGACTTATTGTTTTCTGGGATCACAACGGTCCGGTTTCTTCCCTTCAATATAGGGGGGGGGGGTGTGTGGTGTCGATAACTTTTTTTTTTGTGCACCCTTGGCGTGGACCGAATTTTCTTTCCAAGGGCCTTCGTTTTGCTGGTGGCACCTCCTTCTAAGGCTCACGTCCACTTCCAACAAAGAAAAAAAAAAACTATTCAAAACACAAGATTCGCGAAACGTGACATTGAGTTTGTGTTTACGTAAATCTAGGCTTTTATTATAAGGGGCTTCGCCGGCAGCCGTCCGCCGGTCGCCCGCTTGCTTCGTGCCCGAAACATTACATTGTGAAGCGACGTTGTGGCGAAGGAAAGGCGTTACGCCGCACGATTTATTGTTTGTCGTCAGGCTTTTTTGGTCGCGAATCGTTCAACATCATAATTTGGTTGTTTGTGTCGAAAATATTCGCGTATGTATGTAATACTATGAAGTAGCACCCTCACTCAGCTAGCAAAGATGAATTTCGACGAAATCCTCGATCTCACAGCTGTTTTTTTTTTTTTTCAATATATATATTGCCAAAACATCACGTTTGTTTTGTCGCGTTCTTTTTCGTGATATTTTGTGCTGTTTTGGTTAGAAACGACCCTGTATCATGAGTCTCTCCAATGGTTCGACCAGGCCAGGCACTAAATCAGTCAACTCGAGAAATCACGAATCACGAAAAAACTGGGCCAGCGAACGACCGCTGTCCAGTTGCAAGCAACAGCCCTGTCTGTTCGCGTGTTCTACCAGTCTACCAGCACCGTTCCGTGGGGTATCCACTTGGTAATCCCACAAGCGCGATCAACCAAACAAAGCCCGTTGCTGCTACAAGTGAGCTACAGTACGTAGTGTACGTGCTCAGCCATAACGCCGAATTCTCTCTATAACAACAAACTGCAGATTATCCTTATACGTATCGGTTCCCGATCACGAATAATCTTTTCCTGTTTTTCCCTCTTCGAGATGAGCTTTCTTCCCAGCGCTATATACCTCACCTGCTATCAATACTCGTAGCTCTGACCAACCAGATACGGAAGGCGCCTTATTATGGTGCAGTCTGCTATCTCTGCCACAACTAACTGCCACACGATATCCAACATTATTAGGGGGACCATAGTAAACACTAGTAAATACTTAGGAGCAAATATTGTTAGTAACAATAGGTAAATATATAGTTTTTTGTGTACACCGCAGGTCCTGTTTGCTATGGCCCCCCGCAATAGTTACTTTGCATATATACCTGTATATGTAAGGCTTGGTTTTACCAGTCAGTGTAGCCGAGTGGCCTCAAACACGATATGTTGTACTCGTATGTTGTGCAAGATCCGTGTCGTACAGATCCAACCCCACAGGCAGATGTCCCTACAGATGATGCAGATCGTACGGCTCCCACCCGGCAACCTGAGCTACAGCATACAGATCATAGTTGTGTTTACCCTGACTATAGGGTTGGGCACTTGCTGACCCAGGCAGTAGCGATTATACTGTCGTCAACATATATCAGTATACTGGATTACAGCAGTATAGACTGGCCAAGCGAAACGAGAAACGCCAACCATTGCATCAAACATTGGAACTCGGGGACCAGTTCGAATCATCCCCGCCCCAAATAAATCTCGCAGTGGTTGTTGCTGCTGCTGCTGCTGCTGCTGCAATCGTCACGTTTTGTCGTCGTAATAGAGGTATACTGTTTTTTGGCTGAAACGTTTTCTGAGTGGCCTATTAAAGGCTCCTTAGCTCTTTTAGGACTGCAGTCCCAATTTGGGGACAAACCACTCTAATTCTAAGTAATTTGTCCCCGAAACGGGACTCCAGTCCTAGAAGGGTTAGGGCCCGTNGCATCCCTTTTGGCATAATGATTCTGCCTCCACCGTGGACGGTAACTCGAGGTTTTTCTCGCACGCCGCATGCTCCCCGTTGTCTTCCCTCCTGCAAGGTTGGAGGATTCACACCATGTCTGAAGCCCTCTCGAAGTAAGTGGCCTCTGCCCGAGGAATGGTGACGAGGTCCGCCGCTTGCTTGTCCGGCATGCTAGCGAGGCAGCGCGCAAGGCGGTCTGCGCCTCCATCGAACACTACAGTATACCTTCATTGCTCGCTCCAGCACGTATTCGTATGTGCCGAGCGGGACTCTAACCACCGGCACCCCACTTTCATCTGCAATATGGGCATCAACGCTTATTTCCAGGAGCGAAACATGCTCGGCCGTCGGGCACGTGCGCAATCGTTGCGGTAGTGCCACGGCGCTGGCGGGGTTGACCACGATGCAGGTCCCGATGTCGCCCAATAGCTCTCTCTCGCCAAAGGAAGGCAGGGGATCGAACCGTGTCGGTCGTGACTCCGATGTGGCCGAGATGGGCGCCGTCTATGTACGCTAAGGCTTCCACTCCACAGGTGGGCGAAAACATAATATTTGGGGAGACTTTGAACCATGTAGCGAACCCCACAAGGTGTTGACAACCCCTCCATTCGGTACGTCTACTGGTATGACGCGTGCTACGATAGAAGTGGCGCTTTTTTTATCATGTTTGTTCCTGAATTGTCGGGCTCCTTTACCCAAAATCGTCAAAATGTCACCCTTCCTTGTGCTGCAATGTGTTTCGTGGTATACTCAGGCCATGGTATTGTTCATCGGGTAGCACTTTTGTTTCCGTTCAAGATCGGTTTGTGGGTGGGGTATAGAGCCCCTCAAGTAACCAACCACCCTCAGAGCAATCATGGTGCACCTTTACCATAGCATGAGTCGTATGCTCCATTGCTCATTGTCTCCACAAGGAGGGTTTACGCCCACATTGTGCAAGGGGGAGGTCCCGGCCACCTGTACAGTGCTCCCATGGGATTTTCATTGTATCTCCATAGATCTGCAGCTTCCTTCCGTGGGACTTCCCTGGGGCTTCCATGGGATTTCCATGTGAGTACAGTGCTTGCATCGGAAATCCATGGGATTATAGTGCTTCCATGGAACTTCCATGGGATTTACATGGGCGATTGGCATGGGATTTTGCTGTACACCTTTGCAAACGTACCCACATATAAACTATTTAAGGTGCATCTTCGAAACAGTGGCACTCGTTCACTCTCTCGCTTGCGTTTGGCTGGCGTTCGTCTCGCAATATAGATGTGTCATGGCAGCCTCGGCGTGGCGCCCGTCGATCCTCGTCAGTTCCTATATTTGTGTGAGCTAGCGACCGCCTCGCAATATATGCGTCTTCGCATGTTTCAGTGAAACTCCTCTCTCGATCTAGCAAACGTTGTATCCCCCCGTCGCGAAGAATAAACCCCATTTTGGGAATGTGGCAGTGTACTTCCTCGGCGACGCATACCCGGACACTGATGGACCAGCATTATTAAATCATGGGACTCCTATAGGACCTCTTCGGCAGCAGAGCAGGTGATACATCGTGGGCATATTCCCAGGATTGTACGTAAACTCCTTAAATTCATCGCCGAATATTACAACGGACGCTGGGGGACGCCGTCCCTTGTTGATCCGTCTTTCATCGCACTGCGTCCCTAACGGGGTATGCTACGAGAGATAGTAGAACTGAACTACAAGAGTGCCCTGTGGTGGGCTCTCGTAAACATCTCCGGTCGCTACCCGTGGTGCGAGTTCTCGTGGAAGAAAATGCCCCTGATTTTGCGGCAAACGCGCACGTCCCGATTCCACAGGCGAACACACCTCTTTGTGGGACAACGGCGTATACAGCGTGAAGCGGTTTGCTTCGCTCGTCCAGCATCGGCCGGAGTATATCGTGGTACTTTGAGCACAACTTGGAGGTGTAGTCCTCGTTCACCTCCCTGAACTCGACGCCTACTGAGCCACCATTAGATCCCGTCGAAATTCCCACCCTCTTATCATCGACCTATGAGAGTTCCATGGTAATGCCGTGGGATTTCGATGGGACTTCGATGGAACTCCCATGAGACTTTCACGGACTTCCGTGAGACTTATATGGGACTTCTATGGGACTTCAATGGGACTCCATGTGATTTACATGAAAGCTCCGGAAAAGTGCCCACACACAAACTAAATGAGGTGCATGTTCGATACGGTGGCACTCGTCCGTTCTCTCGCTTGTGTTGGCTGGAGATCGTCTCGCAAAGTATGCACCTTCACTTATTTCGTTGGAACTCCTCTCTCGATAGCAACATTTGTAAGCCCCCGTGGTGAAGGATGAACCGCATTGTGGAAATGTGGCACTGTACTTCCTCGGCGACCCATACCCGACACTGATGTACCATAATCATTTCGTGTATATTTTCCCCTTTACCTTGGGACGTATGCTATACGATAGAGGTGCACCACGTGTTTTCTGATGGTAGTCGCTTGAGGGGCTCTATACTAATACTAAGTCAAAACGGATTCTGGAGGAAAATAAAAGTGCAATCCCATGGCTTATAGGTGCACAACGAAAAGTGGTGCAGACGCGTGCTACGATAGAGGTATACCTTTTTTTGGCTGGATCGTTTTCTGAACGATCGGGATCCTTAGCATAAATTCGTCGGACATTCATTTTTATGATGAATAATATTTCAGAGTATACTTCGGTCATGAGATTTTGCATCCGGCAGCACATTTTTTTGTCCTCCAAAATCATTTTTTTCGGTGAGATATGACGCTCCTTAGGTGAGGAGCTCAGAAAAATCATGGCGCACCTCTATCGTAGCATGCGTCTGCAACACGAGAACGAAAGACCCACGATTTGGGGTTGAGGAGCCTTTACTAGGTCCTTCAGAAACCTTTCCAGCCAAACCGTCCCACGACCTCTACCATAGCACGCGTCTAAATGTGCAAACCCAAAGTTCGTTCTCTAGACTTGACGGATAAAAATAGGCGCAGCCAAAACCTCGCTCGCTCGCTCGCTCGCTTGCTAGCATTCTGTCACCAACTTTCTTTACGCCAAACGACTACGGTTGCCCTTGCATATTTGTAGGACGGGTGTCTCGTTGCATGTAGGCGCCGTGAGGCGCCATCTCCCCGCCAAATGCTTCCTCCACAAGACGTTAAGGCCAAACAGGATGTTATTCACATTCACACCCAAACTGTTTTCGCGGAAAGCCCTCAACTGCGTGCGCTCTACGTTTCCCCCGCGACCTGAATGTGTTGTTAATGGTTCGTGATTGGCGTGTGTATCAGCTCAAAGCTGATGTGTCGCTTACAGTCAGTAGACTCGATTGCCGATGACCGGACAATACACAGCCTAACATTGAGGCAAGCACGAAGTCACTGTGATGAGGTAACCTTGTCGAAAGCTTCAAAATAGAAGAGAGATGATGATGTTGATTGGAGGCGACTGTAAACAGGAGTCATCTCTAATATATGTCGTTGACAGAAACAAATGCGAGCCTCCAGGCACGCACGCAGGGAGGAAACCAGACCTCTTGTGGTGGTTGTCTTCGCATGCGACCGAAGCAAATCACTTCAATCGACAGGTTATGGGCCTCGACCTACGGCAAGGAAGCACTGCAGAGCTGCGGATCACGAAGGCAACAACCGTTCCCTATATGGTCTAGCTCTTTGCCTTCTCAACGCTCCGCACAACAAGAAGAATGGCCAAGGTCTTCCTGAAACAAGGAACAATCGAAGAACGAAACGAAAGAAAGTGTAACGTCTTTTTTTTACATGACACCGCTCGTAGCGTTTTTTTTTTGTTTGCGTGAAACCGTAATCGTAGCTCAATTCTCAAGATAGGCCACAACTAAATGGAAACCCCGAACAAACGTAACGCCTTCTGTCGTGTAAGACCCGCGACGTGTTTTTTACTACGGGGGCATTTTCTTTCTTTCATGAAACCAATACAACAATTATGAAAATAGAAAAGTTGAACACGCCCAAAATCAACGACGAGAAAACCAAAATCGAACAAAAAAAACACGTTTTTTTTTGTGTTCGTCGCGCTGGAAACAGACAGAGGTACTGTAGTTGCACCACATGCATGTATGTATATGCCATGGCCTACAATACCGCAATACATGACTGTGCAAAACCCACAAACAAACAAAAATAACTTGAGTTGAAAAAATACGGCTCTCGTTAGTTACCCAGTCGAGGGGCCCACAGGCAGCCCGGAGAATACGGGTCGTTACGTAACGCAGGCCCAGGTAGCCCGAAACTTTTTGGGCCCGTGAGCCCAGTAGAGTCTTCCACAATGTAGAGGGAGAACGTTCTGGGAATATCCCCCATAAAAAGTACGGGAAACAAGAACAGGCGGGAAAACAAAACAGGCCTTTGTTTTATATAGAGCCAAGGAATATTCCCAGCAAATTATTCCTCTACAATGTGGAGTACTCAGCTCCGTGAGCCCACCCCTTCCCGCCTCCGTCCTATCCTGCCATGGCCTACAGTAGCTCTGAAGTGAACGCTCGACACCACCACCACGTCCTGGGCCGCACCACGGGCGAGTACATAGGGTGCCTACACCATCAACGTGGAAAAAAAAAGCCTGTCCGTTTTATTGCCTGCGGAGACGGCGAGGCGGCTTGCTCCCACCCTTGCCGCGGCCAAGAGCAGACATAAGCTTCTCTCCTAGGCTTCGGCGGGTGGTGCCTGCGTCCTCCTCCTTTTCCTCCTCCTGCTCTTCGTCTTCCTCCTGGTCCTTTTCCTCTTGTTCCTCCTCGCAGTCGGTTTGGAAGTCGGTCAGGCCGCTCGTGGGGCAGAAATTGACCCTGTATAACGTTAGGCGATATCGAAATTGATGTGCGGGGGGGTTTTCACGGCAAAAATAAAGCGATATAAAAAAAAACGATTTGGCGCTTCACCGCAAAAAAAGCGAAACTATCACCCAATAATGCATGCCACTATCACCCAATAAGGCATGCCTCATCACCCAATAAGGCATGCCTCATCACTCAATAAGGCATGCATTATCACCCAATAAGGCATATATGCCTTATAAGGCATGCCTTGTCACCCAATAAGGCATACGCCTTATAAGGCATGCCTTGTCACCCAATAGACATATAGACATGCCTTATCCCCCAATAAGACATACGCATTGCATCATCAACCAATAAGGCATGCCTTGTCACCCAATAAGGCATGATTTATCACCCAATAAGGTATACGCCTTAAAAGGCATGCCATGTCACCCAATAAGGCATACGCCTTGTAAGGCATGCCTTGTCACCCAATAAGGCATGTACATGCGCCACGCGGAGAACACACAAATATGGGGACAGCAGTGGTAGAAAAATTGAGAAGGATGACAAATGACCGCGTCTCTCACCAGTCTTGCGGCATCCAGGTATAGTTTCCGATGAACGAGCGTGCACCCTGGCAAGTCCACCAGCAGCTGCGGCACTCCTGCCCGATCTCGAAGGGGTTGCATCCGGCCCCGCCGCCGATGGGGATGGCGATGCAGGACGCGTCGGCGTAGACGCTCATGTCGAACGAGGACAAATACCTGTAACATAATACATATATATACATCATATATATATTATATATACATATGTGCGCCGAACAAAATCAAGCCGCGTAAAACGAGCATTATAGTATTGGATGTATCACTCTGTCCCTATATGTAAGTATTTCTTGTACCAGGTATATACGTTATACTTTAATCACATCGATCCTTATGTTTCAATCAAAACTGTCCTTGTATTTAGTATTTAGGGACACACCTGGTATATAGTGGTTGGGCTTTTACGATTTGGCCCAGCGGCTTCAACGAAAAGCAGCGATAATAAATGATGTTTCACCGAATATAAGCTCACGCGTCACATTCGTCGGATGGTAGACTCGATAATGATCACAACAGACATGGGATGGCAAAAATAATCACAACACAGCACAAAAGGATGGCAAACAGAGTCTCAACAACACAACTGGGATGGCGAACAGAATCACAACAATACAAATGAGATGACAAATAAGCGTAGTCACAAAAAAAGGGATGGCAAACATACAGTAATCACAACAACACAGATGGGATGGCATATATAATCAAAGCGACAAAAATGGGATGGCAAGCATACAGTAATCACAACAACACAAATGGGATGGCAAACAATACACAACAAAAGTACAATGGCGAACATAGTCACAACAACACAAATGGGATGGAAACCATAAGCACAACAACACAAACGAAATTACAACGGTGTAGGCCCCCAAAATACCCCTCCGCCGTGCATCGTCCCGGTATCGTAGGGATGCGAGGGTCTACGGTCATACAACTACGGCCACATGCATAAAATGGGCTAGGCAACCCCCCCTCCCCCACCGTGCTCCGTCCCGGCATTGTAAATATGCGAGGGCCTATGATCATATCGTACGACCACGGGCACGCATGACACAAGTACCCCCCTCCCCCCTCAAAGCAACAAATGAGCAGCCCCCTCCCTCCGTAGGGATGCGAGGGTCTATGATCATACGATTACGGCCATGCACGACATGAGTATGTACACCTTCCCCCCCTTGAAGTACATCCCCCCCGTGCGCGCGCCTACCTTGACACGCCTCCTATAGGCATCAAGCGCATCAAGCGCATCAAGCGCATCAAGCGCATCAAGCGCATCAAGCGCATCAAGTGCATCAAGCGCATCAAGCGCATCGAGCGCATCAAGCGCATCGAGCGCATCAAGCGCATCAAGCGCATCAAGCGCATCAAGTGCATAACCATCTCTGTAGGGATGGGAAAGCCTACGGTCATACTACGACTACGGCCATGCATGACACGACTACCCCCCCCCCCCCTTCGCGCTTGGTGCTAGCAATGTCTGCCTGGTCGGTGAAAACCCGACATGCTCCGTCGCGGGATTGTAGGGATGGGACGGTTTATGGTCATACGAAAACGGCCATGCATGAATACCGAGTACACCCCCCCCACACACACTTTGACACGCCTCCTATATAGCGTAGCGCATCAAGTGCATCAAGTGCATCAAGTGCATCAAGTGCATCAAGTGCATCAAGTGCATGGAACCCACCTGTCGTCCTCGTCGGAAACTCTCTCGATACAGCTTGCCTCCGACATATCCATCGCCATTGTGGGCGCCGATGTAGGCGACCCCGTGGGCGACCCAGTGGGCGACCCCGTCGGCGACCCCGTAAACACGTCTCCCGAGGGAAACCCTCTCGATAACGCAGATGATGATGATTCCGTCGGCGTAGGCGTGTTCTCTCCGGTGGCGGGGGGCGTGGGGGGCGCGGTTGGCGAGGGGACCGCCGTGGGCGTTGTAGTCGGCACAGGCGTTACTACACCCACCGGGGAAGCGGTGGGGCGGGGGGTCGTCGGGCTGGGTGTCGTGGGGGACGGGGTAGCAGGCGTTTTGATAGTGGGAACCGGGGTGGGCTTGACGGGTGCCGCAGTGGGGGGTGGGGTGGGAGCCAAGGTCACGATGGGTGCCGCGGTGCGAGGTGAGGCTGGGGGCAGGGTAGGGGGGGGGGCAGTCGGAGGCAAGGCCGGTGCTAGGGTGGGAGTGAGGTCGGCACTGCTCGTGGTGGTGGTGGCGGCGGGTGATGGTCCGTCGCTAGCGTCCGATTGGACAGCGGGCTTCTCGCAGACGTACTGCTTGTTCACCTGTCGGCGAGGTGTGTGTGTGTAGGGAGGTGTAGCAAGCAAGCAGGAGGGGTGGGGGGAGGGGGTTGGAGGTGGAGACGAAGCGTCCAAAATGTGAGTGAATGTTGGAACGGGATATGAAAAGCGAAAGATGCAGTGCGTTGTCAATAAAAAAAGTGACATTCATTAGGCTAATTTAATGGCTTTGAGTCATCGCGTTTGTGGTGAGTAGATCCGAGGCCTGCGTGTAGCATTATGCCTCCAGATCGCAGGGTAAATCGAGAAGAAAAGCGACGTTGTCGCCCAAAACAGTGTGTACCCCCCGACTCGACTACAGCCATGCATGACATCAGTAAATCAGTAAACGCCCCCGCCACCCTCATGTCTGGGCCCAAAACGAACGCGAACCCGTGCTACACGGTAGGGTCTATAAGTATGTCAGTACTACTAGTAAGTCATTTGCACTATTAGTAAGTCATTAGTGCTACGTATTAGTAAGTTATTAGTACTATTAGTAAGTCGTCAGTACTACTAGTGAGTCATTTGTACTATGAGTAAGTCATTACTGTAGTGCTATTAGTAAGTCACCAGTGCTATTAGCAAGTCGCTTGTACTATTAATATTAGTAAATCATTAGTGCTGCTAGTAAGTCATTAGTGCTATTAATAAGTCATTATTACTATTAGTAAGTCATCTGTACTACTAGTAAGTCATTTGTACTCTTAGTACATGAGTCATTAGTGCTATTAATACTAGTAAGTCATTAGTGATATTTGTAAGTCATTAGTGTCATTAGTAAACAGTAAACCCAACCCTACGGCCAAGGCTAAACCAATCAGATCAGGCCCAATCAATCATTGATTCGGCTCGCCCACGGTGTACGTCAACCATTGTGACAATAGTAGCATCGAATAACTGGTAATCTCTACTACCGTACTGTGGGCCATAGTAGGTATCTAGCAAAGCAGTTGTAGCGAATTATATTTGAAAAAAATCCTCGTGCCGACGACGCCAATGTGGGGCGGAGCGCCTGGCAGGTTCTCTTTCGTGTGGGTTTGTAGATCTTTTGTGTAATGAGGCGGTACTATCTAGGGGAAGGGTGCCTGATATTCACACTCGGATCAAAAAAATATTGGGCAGCTCCTCAGTGCAGCTGTTTGGAAGCTCCAAAGTGTAGCCCTTAACAATACACGAAAAAGCGATATTTTCTTCCACTCATTACCACGCAGGAGAAAAGCGTCCCAGACCTTCCTTCCTTGCACGCTTTGGTGATAGGTAAAAACCAGTTACCAGGGGATGGGGGATACCAAGGTATAACATTTTGCAAATATTACCGCAACGTACCGTTTCGATTGACCTACCGCCGAAGTGTGTCACCGGCAAGTTACCGGTACACCAGCAACTCTATCGGTATGCTGTTAACTGCCGCTATACCGGTAACTCTACCGGTATACCGGTAACTACCGAGATACACCGGTAACTCTACCGGTATACCGGTAACTCTACCGGGATTATACCGGTAGCTCTACCGATATACCAGTAACTCTACCAGTATAATACCGGTAAATACCGACATAATATCGATAACCCTATCACTACACCGGTAACTGCCAGCACATACCGGTAATTGCCACACCTCTACCCTTCCCCCCCCAGACTCGCCGAACACCTCACGGCGCTTCGCGCTTGGTGCTAGCAATGTCTGCCTGGCCGGTGTGTCCCGTCCCGGCATTGTAGAGATGCGAGGGTCTATGGTCATACGACTACGGCCATGCATGAATATCGAGTACACCCCCCCCCACTCACCTCGCAGGAGAAAGCGTTCCAGACCTTCGGCGAGTACGGCATTATCTCCAGGCAGGAAGCCCCCTCCTCGCTGTACGAGTCAGACGCGTCCATCCCTTCCGCCCAGTCCTGAAAACTGCCAGACGCGCTGAACTTTCCGGGGGAAAAGCCCTTGAGAGAGTCCTTCCAGCTCCAGTCGCCGTCCGAGGTCAACTTTTGCAAACCTGCATCGCGCGCATGGCCCGTGACGGCAGTGAGTGCGTGTGTTCGGGGGGATTATTGCTATGGCAGGTAGATTTGTTACTGGTGGCTCTCAGCCCCCCACGTGCAGCGGATATATTAGTACGCATGCGAAGGTTGTTACCTGCTGAGCTATAGGGGTAACAAAATCGTTCGATTACCCTAGCCCAGGGTAATTCTTATGACACTATTCTTATGACACTTCTCCCTCCTCCCGATGAACAGCGGGATCTTCGGCGCCGGATCTTCGGAGATGTAACGGTATACCTGGTATACCTTTAGTATACCGTATGCGCCATACGTTGACATCATACCCGCTTCGTTTGGGGAACCAGGGAGACGTGGTTTTAGGGACGCACGCGCAAGCGTTTCTGTACTAAAAGAAACGTTCGAAGTGAGATTCGAACCCACTGGTGTCCTGCTGACGACGCCAAACGTGGAGAAGATGTTGCCTGCTGAGCTATAGAGGTAACATATCGATCGATTAACCAGCCCGCGATGAAAATGCAAGGCACGTATTTATAGTACCGTAGTGGGAAGGGAGGAGAATAACCTACTACGTATGTGATCTCGGATCTGAGGTACCACTAAAGAGGGAGAGAGAAAAGAGAAGGGCGGAGCTAATAAATGGGATGGGGGGAAAAAGAGGTGGTAATCCTTATGGCACAGCGGACGCGGCTTTGAACGCTACTCGTGATCTTCCACACGGACACCGCTCCGAAAACTACTCACGATAGTCGTTAGTTCTTACGGGGGAACAAGTAATCAGAACCAAATATTGTGTGTAACCATTAGGGGGGATGTACGATTTTCGGTTCCATCGTGGGTTCTTACTACAATAGCCCACCCAGAATAGTTGCTGGAGCTCCCCCCCTAACAGGTACCGTTATCTTTTTTTGGCGTTCACCACGGCTGGCGGTCTTGTTAGATAATTTGTGCGGGTGCAAAACCTTAACTCCGCACAAGGGGAATGCTCGTATCACGTAGTGTGTATATGGTAAGGCACCCACGAGGCAGATTATAGTATACCCTTTGCTGTCTCCGGAAGTGGCTTTATTGGAGGCTGTCGTCCATATGCAAGTCCGCCTCACAAGCGGTTCTTAGTAGGATGCAACTCACCCTTCGAGCGACTCGCCCAACACCTCACGGCGCTTTGCGCTTGGTGTCACAATCAATGTCTGCCTGGCTGGTGCAAACCCAACGTGCTCCGTCCCGTCATTGTAGGGATGCGAGGGTCTATAGTCACGAGACTACGGCCATGAACGACATGAGTACACCCCCCCCCCCCGGTAGTAGGCAGTAGGCTTGACTCAACGTGTATCATCTGTGTCTTTTTTACAAAAAAAACTAACTAGATTATACTACATGCAACACACAAGGACAGTCACCAAAACTGTCTGCCGCAACGTGGAAAGCAGCTGCTACTTGCCGCGAGACAAAGCGCAACTTACCGCACTCAAGCCACAGTAGTAGTCAAGTGCCACTTTGAAGGATCATTTACAACCAACATACATTACGTCAGCTGTGAGTACAGGTCACATTCGCCAGCTACTAAGTGGGTCAACCGCTTGACTAGGCTTACTGCTATATATGGCCTATGGTAAGCTCCGGATGACCTACTGTTGCTCAGCTCAAGGCATGATGACCGCAGGTCACAGTCAAGTGATGTTCGTAGACTCATTTACAACCAACATATATTCGTCAGCTGTAAGCCAACTACTGCAAGCGAGTCAACCGCTTGATTATTGCGGGGGAGCATAGTGATAGTGGCAACAGTATGCAAAGTAATCAGAACCAAAACATGGTGTGTAAACATTAGGGGGGATGTATGTTTTTTGCGTCCATCGTGGGTTCTGATTTACATTTCTTACTACATATGCCCACCCAGTAAGGATTGATACTCAGCTTGATCAGCCTAGGTCCCACGTCGGCCAGGCATGTTCTACGTACGAACCTCGAGGAGGATAAAGCTCGGTGACCCCCCTTCACGGTCAACAGGACGGTTTCGCAAAAGAAGGACGAAATCGGTCCATAATAATTCTATTGATACGCCTAGTAATACGTACGCATGGAGTTTTGTAGCGTAACCCTCACCCTAACGTAGGCATGGAATGGAGCTATTAACAGGCTACGTGCAGTCCAATAGTCTACTTGTTGTCCGATAGGCTACTGTAATCCAATTGTTGTCCAATAGGATACTGTAGTCCAACAGGCTGCTGTATTTCAATAGACTACCGAGTAGTTCAATAGGCTACCGTGTAGTCCAACAGGTTCCCTCGTTTGGCTTCCGCGGGTTTCCTTGCTTCTTCTGTAGTTTTTTATGCTGCACATTGCGTAACGGCAAAGAAACGTGACGATAACAACAACTTTTCCCGATGGACGGGAGGATTATTTTTTGTTTCTGAGCTCTTTTTTTTCAATTGAAACAGAACAAGAGCTGCATATTGTCAGATGGCAAACGGAATACTCATAAAAATTAACAATATTAACCTGTGTAAGCTTCTCCGAAGAAACCGATCCACAGAAGGTTTTCGATGACGAAGGCGTTCTCCGCCTCAGTCTCCAGGCTCACCAGCCTCGCACCCATCTGGACGCAACTGCACCGACCGACCGTGCAGCAGAAAGACGAAACATTTGTTAGCAATGGCGGGAAACAGACGAAGGCGACCACCATGGTAATTTTACCTTACCACCGTAATATAGTTGGTTTGTCGAATAGTTGGTTTGTCGTGATTGGTCAAACGCACAAAGGGCCGCCGCGGTCCTGGTTTCTTTCTCTTCGGAGATACCGGTGGGTCTTTTATAAGGATGTGGAAACCCGTTTCAGGCTTGTTTTTTCGGGGGGGATCCCTATTTTTTTGGCGCTGCGTAAGTTAGTAGCTCACACGTCAGACAGATAGATCATCATCTAGATAATCTAGATCCTATCCTGCCGTTTTGAGATCTTGTGCAAGATCGGTGTAGCACAGATCCATCCAAGAAAATACGTCGTACTGTACATTATCTAGCAGATATCTCATCTACAGACGGATCATCTACAGATAGATCATCTAGATCATAACCTGCCGTTATGAGAGGTTGTGCAAGATCTGCATAGTACAGATCCAACCCAGGAAACATGTCCTAGATCATGCAGATTGATACGGTTCCCACCCGGTATCATGAGCTGAAGCATACAGATCATTCAGATCATTCAGACCATACAGATCATGCAGATCAGGAATATCTGGATCATGTCAATTGGGAATCGATCAGCTGTCCAGTCCTGTATGTATTTAAGGCTAATGATGAGCGATCCACGCATCGTCCAAACCTGTACTGATTTTGTGTTAAAAAGTTCCTTATGTTGTGGGACAGCGTGGTATTTCACAATTAACCTTCAATTGCTCACATATTAGACAGGTAATCGATTGTTACTTGATGATCTAGATATTTCAAGGCAGATCAATTTCCCCGATCTTGTATGATCTGTATGATCTGTATGATCTGTATGATCTGTATGATCTAGCTCATGTTGCTGGGTGGGACCCGTATAAGCTGCATGACCTAGGACATATTTCCTGTGTTGGATCTGTATTATGCATATCCTGCACAAACTCTCACGACGGCAGGTGATGAACTAGATTATCTACAGTAGATAGCTAAATCGATAGATAGATAGATGGGTAGATAGATACTTCGAAGTATATAGATAGATAGATGGATAGACAGATAGCTAGATACTTCGTATATCATCATCTATCCTAAGTGTGGAATGCTTGTGAGTGATCAACTCGCTGAAGCTTATGCTGCACCTTTGTCGGACGGCAAATGGGATAACAAGATATGATCGGCGAAACGTCGGTGATGAGTCGGTAAAGGCATTCATAAGGGCGGCTGCATTATTATTAGTGTAAGTTTGTCAAGTATTCAGGGATGATTGATAAGTATATGTGAATGGTACGATTGAAAAAAGAGCTAGATGCACATTGTCAGATAGCAAATGGAATATTAATCAGAAGAAGGCCGGACTTATTGGGTAGTCTATACACACCCACTCTTGATTGGCTCTTACTTGGTATCAGCGTCCGCCCAAGAGGTTGAAGCCTCCAAGAACGAGCTCTTGTAGTAGCAGCTGCCTTCGTACTCTAGCCAGTCGCCGCAGGCCACCGACGTCAGGTCCTCGCGCGTCACGACACCACCCCCTTCCCCTTCAAGCGTGCCGTAAATGTCGGCAACGGCTTCCGGGCAAGGGTCTAGTTCGGATTCCAAGAAGTTGTTGAACAGGGAGGAGCTCCATTGCGATGCCCCCACGGGGTCCTGTGCGGTGGCATGGCAAAAACACATGGTGGAAAATGTTTTGACGCAATGTAAGAGACGCGTACATACCGGGCCCTGAGTACGTGGGCGCGCACAAATAGAGAATAGAACATATTATGAAGCTGGCGTTGTGGTAGAGGGATGGGGGGGGGCGGGGGGGGGTATGGTGCCATTGTTTTCGCTAGGTCGCACCGCGTTTGGGCTACGCGGGCGAGTGCCTCTGTGTATGTGTTCTTCACATGAAACCGCTTTTTCTACCCGTCGACATCCAGCACATCCAGTGTCCGGGCCGATTATTTATCCTAGAGAGAGAGAGAGACAATCTCCGTGGTCACAAAACAACGGCACAGAGATACAGTGCTACACTACGTTGCACCACAATAAGCAGAGTAGACAATATAATGCCATGTACGACAGGCGCGACATACACATATTACATGCTCTGTACAAAGCTCAAAATTGGACTTGAAATTTGGTTGTTGTTGGCGCAATTGTAAACAAAAAAATAAAGCACATGCATGGTGCTTGTGTGATCGATGCATCATACCCACCCCGGGTCAACGCGGTCACGCGATCGAGGTAGCAGCAGCATGTGTTGTTGTTGCAACGGGAACGATCGGCCAAAAATGACACACGACACACATTTGGAAGGTGGAAGTGGGGTGAACTTAACCCCTTAAGAACTGGTCCCACTTGTTTGGGGACAAACTACTTGGAATTAGTGTGGGATATTTTTTGTCGCGTGCTATATACGATAGAGGTATACGGTATACCGTTTTTTGGCTGAAACGCTTTCTGAATGATCGTCGGTAATAGTTTAATAGTTTCCATTTTTACACTTGGGCCTTGGGATTGTTTTGTTCGTCAGCTAATAGTATAATAGCCCTTTTATGTTCCTTCATAATCAGTCTTTGGGTGAGTTTATAGAACACCCTCAGAAGATTGCATGGTGCACCTCTACCGTACG
The DNA here is from genome assembly GCA_008828725.1 of Saccharina japonica. Lineage (NCBI taxonomy): Eukaryota > Phaeophyceae > Laminariales > Laminariaceae > Saccharina > Saccharina japonica. The sequence goes on from MEHQ01003162.1 coordinate 61,674, forward strand.
AGTAGCTTTATTTTTCCCATTTTTTTTTCCCATCCCATTTACTGTCTTTGCCCTTCCTTCTTTTATCTCTCCCTCTTTAGTCGTAACTCAGATCCGGGGTCACTAATGTTATGGTACTGCTGACATGATCCTCCGCGGACACCCCAGACAAATCCCCTCTCGGGGCTAAACTCCTATACCTGGACCTGCCCTCCGACATGCCCGGCGCTGATGCTCGCAAGCGCGTGTCGGTACAGCGCTGCAAGCCCTGTGCAAACCCCCACGACCACGGCGACATGCCAAAGTATTTGCCTGCGGGGTTGACGCAATACGTCCTCAACAACTTCTCCAAGAAATCCCCCCCTTACCACGTCACCGAGGACGACGTTTCCACTCCTCTCCAACGTCTCGAAGTGGAGAAAATTACGGGACACCAGTCGGTTCGTTTTCTATGACGGGCCACCGGACCGTCAAGCCGCGAGGTGTTTGCGCGCTTGGCACTTCTAAGCAGTGGCGTAGCCACTACCTGGTGCAGATGTTCAGTACCGATCCACCAGTAGAAACGTTCGAGCATACGCAGGGTGCGCGTGGTTCCCAGGTGGCAGGAGCTGTGGAATGACAGGCCTGCATGACCCAAGGGCGCATGAGAGCGGTAACGTAAATGCGCAGGGGCTCGTCGTTCAACAAGAAGGCTGTTCGGCCACCAAGATCAAGATGAGACCTATCTCTCACGCCAACCGGTGGCTGTGGACCTTATCTGCCTCGAGGAACGAGCTGCCGCCAGGCCCCCTTCCGCCTCTGACTCTACGAATACCTGCCAAGCAGAATGTCGAGCAGGACTAGACGCCATCCAACATCCAGTCTCTCTCCTGGCACTGGGCAAGACACGGGGCTGGCTGCCTCGCGAGTATCCTGTACCTGGTACTCGTACAGAGCCATACGAAGAGCTAAAATTCGGTTCAAGATTTTTTCCCGCGCCCCGCCTAGATAGATTGGTACACTTGATTTCACTATGGACGCTGCTACTTTCAACGCTGACGGCTTCGTAGCCTTGCCGTTCAGAGGTGTGGGAGTGGGTTTTGAGGAGCCGCATCTTCGACTCATGTTTTAGTTCGTGGAATCGGGGTTTCCACGAATTTCTCATATTTCTGCATATACGGCTCATCAGGGTGGGCTAGTGTTATGGTACTGCTGACATGATGTGGAAACGTTTGGTAAATACCTGGTATCAGGTATAAGAATCGTATTGGTAGTACTTGGAAGGCGGTATCTTAGGTGGGAACCAGGGATGGTTCCCGATGGCTTTGTGCCATCTCGTCTACAACACACGTGAGTACCAACGAGTACCCGTTCCATAGGCTGACCTGGCTAGGGATACCCTGTCCTTCTATACCTAGCATCACTACACTTGGCGTCGTCGGCAGGACTAGTCTAAAACGGAGAAAGTTTTTTTCTATACCTAGCATCACTACACTAAGTTGGCTCTTCGCCTCCCTCTCCACTACGGTTCTGACCTGGAATATAAGAACCATTTGTATATTAACATCCAATCAAAATGCTCCTTATATTTAGGTACCAATCTGCCGGAGGGTAAAACTGAAGGAACAAACACACATCATACATATCATACCCCGGCAAAAAAACACATACATGCATCAGGCAAGATCGAACCTGTACGATACACGTCTGGCATCCTCTCTGTTCTTCGATGAGCGACGACCAACAGCCTCCGCGCCCGTTAGCGGAAATGCTGCCGCAGTCGCTGAAGAAGGCGCCCTTGCCTCGACGCCTGTCTTCGATCGGAACTAGGCTGGCACACTCCTCCGTCGTGGAGGCCGCCGTAGCTCCTATGCCAAGTGCAAGTTTTCGGCAACGGAAAAATATCATGTTAATAGCCTACTGCTGTAACTACTGACTGTGCAGACATTACAACGATACCAGTACAGTATGCGATGTACGTACTGAAGGGAAAATGATCATACATCAGTACGTAGTCTAAAGTACTGCGACTACGTACTGTGCAGATGCTTACTGTGAGTGGTAGATGCCATGTACGTACGAGTACTGCTGTAGTGAAGCGATATACAGCAGTAGTAATATCAGGGGTACACGCAGTATACATACGCGGATCGGTGCAAACGATCGATCTTTCCTACAAATATCCTACGCAACACAATCCTATTGCACAATATCCTCGTACAGTACGTACGTGTACTCGTACTACTGCTGAAATAACAGCGCAGCGATATCTTTGTTCGGTCGTACTCGTGTACAGATCCCGCATACGTATGATATAAGATCTACGATGTACAACTGACTGTACTGTAGTACCTACTATTACTGAAATACGTAACTTCTCGCTGGTCCTACCTTCGCATGTATGAACTGGAAGCTCACAGACAGACACGTCCAAGCACCAAGCAGTCACACTGACTTTCTCTTAGAGTCGACGCTACTACTGCTCTGGGTCCACGGACGGACATGCATGTGTCCGCCCGCCAGTCGCCCGAACGCACCTGTGGCGAGCGCTGATCCCACGGCAAAGGCCAGCAGCACCGCATGATGATGATGACGATGCCGATGAAGATAACGATGACGACGACGACAGCAGCTGCCGCCGAGACTGTGCGATTTCCCCACCATCATCATATCCCCCTTCCTTGTTTATTCGCAGCTACTCGTACGCAACAAGCCAAGCCGAGCCCTCAGCTTGTTGTATGGGGTAGGCTATATGTAGCAGTGGTAGTGGTGGTGTTGTTGTTGTAGTCGTCGTTATGAATAGAAGAAGCTGAAGGTTTGCACCGAGGTCGGAGGATGGGTATTGGATAGTGGATATGGATACGTTGCAAAGTTGATGTGCCCTGTGTGTGTCCTGTATCCTACAATATCTTTCGGCGTATCTTTGGATCTTTGGTACTACTACAGTATTATTATAAGTCCAACGGTTTCACAAAACAAAGATATCATCAGTACTTGTACGTAGTAGTGCGTACAGAGCCATCAGTACGTTGACATATGACTGCTGTGTACTACTTGTATGATGATACTCGTAGAGTTTGGATGTTTGGGCTCTGGGGACGGTGGGCGTTGAACGTTGGGCGTTCGTTGGAGCATCATCAAAATATCCATCACAATATCATCAATGGATGGATCATGAACACGGTGTCACCGACGGTGGGCTGTTGGCCACTGGACCGTTGGACCGTTGTACATATTTTGAGTGTATTTCTGTTGAACACCGGCACCTACCTGTACCTGGCACACGGCACACGGCACACACTTAATTCAATCCCCGTACGACTGCTTTGAAAACTCAAACTACTGCTGTGAGAAGAGTACAGTTACTACAGTATACTGCTGATTGATGATATTATTACTGCTTGTAATTTGTTCCACAGAGATCCACATCTACCTCTGGTATTATTACGAGTAGTACTGCCTAAATATAACTAAGTTCTGCTGTGTAAATCAGGAATTAATTCGAGTTATTTTTATGACGACGAAATCCACCAACCGCCAACAAAGTAAGTTATTAATACTCTGTACCACTGAAGTGTGGCACAAATAAATATCTAAATTTACCGCAGACAAACTCTTCGCCGCTTGTTGTACTACTGCTGTTACATGTAGCGTACAGAGTGTCCTGTACTGGCGGAGGGCACCTTACGTATGATATGTACATACTCGTATGAGTAGCGTGTGCGTCGTCATCATTGAGTAGCGTGTGCGTCGTCATCATGTACTTACTTTTTTTTGTTCAGTCTGCAAACAAACATTTCACACCTACCTACTACGAAGTATAACATAAGCTCGGACGGATCATTGAAACATATAAGCTCGGACGGATCATTGATTTCCACCTCCTCCTCATCATAATGATCTAGATCCTTCCCAAGGTAGATAGATATATTCATGATCTTTATGATCTGTATGATCTGTATGATCTGTATGATCTGTATGATCTAGCTCATGTTGCCGGGTGGGACGCGTATGATCTGCATAATACTCTTGTCAAGATATAGCATATGTTTCCCGGGTCGGATCTGCACTACTCGTAGGCGGACCCTGCGCAATCTATCTATCTGCCGCTGAAAGTAAGTGCGAGAGAGAGCTGCGACTTCGACTTGCTTGCACTAAGCGCGAACCGAAACGTGAGGTGTTGGGCGAGTCGCATGAAGGGTGAGCTGCATCCTACTAAGAACCGCTTGTGAGGCGGACTTGAATATATATATATGGACGACAGCCTCCAATTATTTGATTTGATTTCTGGTGTGGCCACTTCCAGCTGGAGTTGGCAAAACTCGACTATTAACAGCAGTGAGAATGAATGGACCCTTTGCGAAATAAAAACGAGGAGGCAAGTACTTTGCACTGCACAGTAGTAGTAGTAGTACCGGGGGGGAGAAGCGTCTCGACTTATTTACCGGTGACCACGGCTTGTTGTCCAGAAGACCCCGCTGGGGGTAGGTAAACTTCCAACGAACCGAGCTAGAAGAATAAATTTGATAGATCATGATCTATCTAGAACATCTAGATCCTACGAGTAACCTACTATAGATAGATAGATATATACGATCTGCAGTACATCCCAACCTGCCGTTATGTATGCGAGATGCTGCGCAGGATCTGTGTCGTAGCACAGATCTAACCCAGGAAATTCGTCCTACGACGTAGATCGTGCAGATTATACGGCTCCCACCCGGGCAACATGAAACAGATCATACAGATCATACAGATCAGGAATATATCTTCCCTGAAAGATGTAGATCATAAAGTGGGAATCGATAATTTATTCCCGAGTTTTGGATTGTTCTACGATCGCCTTACGAGTATATACATGTTAGGCTACGGTACAGTAACAACCCGCTTGATTGATTGATTGATTGATTGCTTGATCGGTTGATTGATTGATTGACTGAATGATTGATTGATTGATAACTACGCCCCTGTTTTCCTTTGTTGGGAGAAAAGCCACTTGGACTTAATTCTTATTATATTAGGGTTAGAACTGCTCCTACATATTTAGGGACAAACCACTTGGAATTAGTGTGGGATTAGTGAGCAATCCCACGGTAGGGGTACCACTTTTAGGCTTAATTTTTTCTGACCGGTTATGCTCTTCGCGTGAGTGAACACCGGATACTAGTATGGTTTCACTGGTATACTTGTTTCTGGACTACCACATTGGGAGGTTTGGTCGGGTTGCGCGAACGAATGCTTCCGAAGTCATGTTTCGGGTAAGATATTGAGCTCCTCATGTGGGGAGCTCAGAAAAATCTGCTGCGCCCCTACCTTGGGATGACTCTAAGTGTGGTGTATTTTTTTTCAGTCCTGAATGGGTTTTGATTGTTCTTTCAGTCTATTGTTCATAGCAACAGGGCCGCCGACCGAAAGTTGTGCATGCTGATAACCTCTAAAACCTTCGCACCAGGTAGGTGCGAAAACAAAGCTGGTGTGCGAGGCGAGTCCCGAACAAACACACCACCTGCGGGGCCGACACATCAATCTCTCCCGAGAGATTACTACGTACTACTCCAGTAAAAATGAAAATACACCGACCGGTGTACATACAGGCTGTTTTCAGTCCCCCTATAGTGCCGAAAGCCTGCCTAAAGGCAAGAAAACAAAACGAAAATACACCGATCCCGGTGTACACATAGGCTGTATGTCGTCCCTCTACGAGTACGTATAGTGCCGGAAGCCTGTCTATAGGCAAGAAAACACCTCGGTCGCTTCGCTCCCTCGTTTCTGGCGCTCCGCGCCAATTTAATTTAATTGTCGGCTCCAGGTAACACCATGGGCGTGCGGCCACGATCTATGTATGCACGACTGCTTACGTAATAGTGCCTGTGGAATCGTATGTGGCACAGATGCTGCGATTCACCAGTACAAGTATGGTAGCGTGCGGCGTAGAGCCGATTGCCGCTATGGAGGGGCCACCACTATGTTATGGTACTGCTGCTGGAATTATGTGGAAACGTTGGTAAATACCTGGTATCAGGTATAAGAATCGTATTGGTAGTACTTGGAAGGCGGTCGTATCTTAGATGGGAACCAGGGGTTCCCAGGTGGTCCTTGGCAACCCACCGTAGATGATGGAATATTAGGACGGGGAGCGCAATCCAGAGTTTTCAGTAGTCTCATAGACTTCGGGATTTTTTTTTTCTCGTCACAAGGGCATCGCCCCCTGCAAACCGTTTTCCACCCTATACACTCGCACACCACCCCCC
>MEHQ01002072.1:0-42720 GCA_008828725.1 Saccharina japonica
CCTCCGCCCTTCCCCGCCCGCCCGCCCTCTCGCCCCGACCCGCCCTGAATTGTTTCCGTTTTCGTCGAGAGCAGCCTTTACTGTGGATAGAGCTCTATGAGTCACGTAACAAGTCCACCTCTGGTAGTCTACGAAATTAATGTCGTCATGAACCATCAGCTCTTGCTCTTTCTCCCACTCCCCCCCCCCTCCCCAACCCACCTGCCATCTGCCACACCCACATTCCAACACCACCACCCCCACCGCAGCCCCTTCTGATTTCCGATATCTCTCTCGCCTGACTATGACCACGACTCAGCAAAAAATTGACGCGGATGGGAGGCAATGCGTGGAGGTGCAAGTGCTGAGCGACGACGTGTCGACCTTCCTCATCCTGGCGCCCGAGGAAGAGTACCTCGGGGCCAAGGTGCAGGGGTTCATACCCAGGGAGGACGGCGGGCTGAGCGCCCTCGAGATGCACGGGCAGGTATGAATGTAATAGCCATGATGGGTACACTCTGTGGAATATAATCATGGTGTTGCACGTATAAATACACAGCAGCAGTACAGGTACGACAGGACACTTCAATACGAAAACGAGCAATAAGAAAGGCAGGCAGAGATTCAACAGGAAAATAAGAAAGTCGGTGAGTCGTTATACTGGAGTTAGTGTAGAACGCACCCATTCTCAAATAAGAAATCCAGCCTAGACTTTACGAGTATAGCTTTCCTATTTCTTATTCTTGATATTTGCGTGTGTGTCCGGTACGGCTGTATACTGCTGTATCAGGTGTAGTTGATGGTTCGGTTTACAGACACGGGTGTCGCCGAGTTTCCGGTTCTTTCGGGGTTGGTACGAGAGTACCAGGTATTCAATACCAGGCTCGTAGTGCTTGTCTTGGCGAGGCAGCTCCCCCCCTCCCTCCCTCCTCCTCTTCCTTCCTTTCTTCTTTCTTCCTTCGTTTATTCCTTCCCCCCTCCCCTCCGTCCATCCCCGAGGGGACTTGGCGAGTGCAATGCAAACCGACCATTCTTTACAGGCTGGTTCCAGCTGAATCAAAATAAAAAAAGTCAGAGTCGAAAGTTCACGCCGTTCTTGAGAGATAGGTCCTGAAAAAAATCACGTGCATATGAACCCCCTCTTAACCCTTCAACGGACGGTGTTTTTTGTGTTGTTTTTTCCTTTGGATAATCAATCATTTTTGCAATTGGAGTTGGACTTTTGGACCTTAAGAAAACCCCAATTCCCGGCGAAAATAAAAAATAAAATAAAAACACCACTCGTCAAGGCGTCAACAACAGGGGCTCACAGAACACGTGTGCAAAATTTTAGGACCTATCTCTAAAAAACGGCGTGGGCATTTGGGCTTTTGTGCGGAAAATATGCGGATTTTGAGTTGCCTGGTAATCATTTAGTTTCAGTATTGGATCGGCTTTGGGCATTCAAATGACTTGATATTGGCCCTACGAAGTCAGATCTTCGAATATTTGCGGGATATGTTTTACAGATATTCCTTGAAGTACCTGGAACCGGCTCGTTCTGAAAAAAATGCGAAAACAAAATTAATTTCGTGCGGAAACGCCTGACTGTTTCTGGCCTTTTTCAAGGCGCGTACGTAGTCGGTCGGGATACATTTTCACCGCTAGCGCCAGCCCTATTAATAGGACCTCAACTGAAAAAATGGCTATTTCACCCTCTTTTCACTGCTTATAGCGGTCAGTATGATACCAAATATGTGACATTCCAGTAGATACTGCAAGCGGCATTCGTGTCTGGCAAAGTTTGGGTCGTTCCACTTGAAGCAGCTCGTACCAGTATTATGCACCCTCGTGTGTGGCTTGTGTCTAATCGTATTGTCTGTCTGTCTGTCTGTCTGCCTGTCTGTCTGCTTGTCTTTTCTCGTATATACTATTTTTCGTATTTTTCGTCTCTTGTCAGCGTGTCTGTCTCTGTCTCTCGTATCTCTCTCTCGCTTGCCGTTTTCTCTTCTCTTTCTGCATATTTTCATTGCAAAGATGCTACGTATTACGGGGGAACACAGTAATCAGGACCATTTTTTTTATCTTTTTTCCGTCCCATTTATTATCTTCGCCCTTCTTTTCTCTCTCCCTCTTTAGTCGTAACTCAGATCCGGGGTCACTAAGTAGGCTTTTCTCCTCCCTCCCCACTACGGTATAGTAAAAAAATATTGTAATACTCGTATGTATATATACATGCAGGTTTTTGTGTATGTTGATGGGTCCTGATTACTATATATAGTCCCCTGTAAATCGTAGGAGACCGTGGTTTTTGACCCCTTGATGGCGGCCTTCTTACGCCACTTAAAAATACCATATTAAGGCCTGAAGAGGCCTGAAAGCGCCCCAAAATACAAAATACCGGCCTCCTTAGTAATGGCGTGCCATTAAGATTATGGCGTGGAATGTAATCAACCCTTAGATGCTCACATCGGCCTCCAAACAGGGTGTATATCCCCGGCAAGAATGCTACTAGTTTTCCTGCGGTGTTCTTCTCTTTTGTGAGGGTGACAGTTATTCATAGTGCGTTTGGGTATTGCTTGCGTGTGGATACGTAGTAATATTAATATTGCGTCGTGTAATGCATGCGAGTGTTTTTTTTTGTTCGTCTGTTTTTTTAGCTCGATACACTGAGCTCGATCTTGCGCTCGGTGCATGAAGCCGTTTTTACGGATAGCATTTTCTTTTTTCTTTTTTTCTTAACGCTATTACGGAGGACCAAAATAAATAGGACCAAATATTGTGAGTAAAAATAGGTAAATATATAGCATTTTGTGTGTACTGTAGGTCCTATTTACTACATTAGCCCACCCCGTAATATGAAATTAGTACGAAACTTATGAAATTATGGATGCATGGATAAATACTCAAAACTGGATAAATACTCAAAACTATCAGTAACGCTAACCCGGAAGTATCTCGGTTTCCGCAGTTGATGGAAGGCGATGTGCTGACGCACCTCAACGGGAGTAACTCTCGCCTGCTGGACTTCTCCGACATCCTCAAGGGTTGCAGGGGCCCGGACAGGGGGGGCCTGCCTCGACCCCTCGTCATGAGGTTCTCCAGGTGAGAGGACTCTGCTGCTACTGTCCTACTATTGCTGTGCTACTGTGTACTACTACTGTGCTACTGTCAACTACTACTAGTGTGCTACTGTCTACAGTAGTACTGTGCTACTGTCCTACTACTGTGCTACTACTGTCTACTGCTGCTGTGATTACTGTCTACTACTGTGTACCGCCTCATCATCGTAAAACGTTGGTGTGCAGCACTCCTTGTTTTGTTTTTCAAGAGGTACCCCTCTAGTCCGGAAATCGTAGGGGCCGCTTTGTGTAACATCAGCCGCCGACGTGGGGTCAGTAGCGGCTGATTGAAGGGTCTTCAGTCCCTCGCCGACAACGATGTAACAACTCTTGATAGCAAGAGCAGAGTGTTGCAGCAGTCCTAGCAGCAGTGTTAGTAGTCTTTTGTTATAATACGACAGGAGTGTCTGCGGCGTCGACGCCTTTTTAGCCGGGATGTTAACCGTAAACGTGGTCGTTCTTGAACAAAGCAGCAGTCTCAGTCCCTCCCTCCGTGGAAGGGGGGTCGGAACGTGTGCTGGTGTTTGTTTTGACCTGCAGACTTGGTGTCAGAGGATTGGGTCGAATAGTACCGTGGCGGCGGGCGTGACTCTTTTTTACTTCGTGAGAGTACGCGTACTGCTGTACCATGACTTTTGACTTTTTGGGTAAGATTTGTTCGCTATATGATGCCCCTGTACAGTGTACAGACAGCAGTACAAAATGAGAGTAAACCATGTTCCATGTTCCAACTTTCACACAGAACTGCTGTGAGACGACGAGGGAATACATCAGGAACCCAAGGACGCCGCACGCGAAGCTGACCTCACCTGTATAGATATACCCGCCTCTTGCATGGCGCTGGCGAGCTCCTCGTCGTCGACAACAAGCAGAGAGACCTCGTCGGATTCATCGTCCGAGATGTCTGCTTCCAGGTCGAAGGGAGCGTCCTCCCTGGGGCTGCTGTTGTTGTCATTGATGATGTTGGTGTTGTCATTGCTGCCTCCATTTTCGTCCTGCGCCTCCTTGTGCTGCGCCAAGGGTTCGTCGCTCTGCGCGGCAATAGGAGGGGCCGGAAACTGTTCGCTCGTATCCGTCATGGTGTGCACTCGGTGCATGTAAAAGTGAAGCGTAGCGAGCAGGAGAGGCATCAAGAACGGCGGAAAAAGAGTTACAGGGTGCACAAACGGCGTTTTAGACACAGGAAACGGGGTCATGCGGCGACCAATGGTATTACTACATTGATAGTGCAGACCAATCATCTCAACAGTCAGTTCCAGTAATCCTGCCGCCTCCGCCTCGCGTGCGAGTGCTCGCCGCTCGCCGGCGATGGACACCGAAGCTACCCGCAATGCCGAGCCCTCCTGTTTTACAGCTATCTCAAGCTCTCTACAGCAACGTCCCATCGCCCACTCGAGCTCCTCCCGCTGCGCGCTCTTCCTCCCGGAAGCGTGAGCACGGCCAGGTCGCCGCTTCAGAGTGGGACTTCGGCTCCGTCCGGTTGCTGCTCCCTGGAGCGTTTGACGTCGCTGACCGTGCTTACCACGCAAGACAGCAGTACTCAGAAGCAGCAGCAGTAGTAGACCAGGAAGTGGGGAAGACGAAGGTTGGACTCGAGGCTTACCCGTGCTACGGTGATGGCTCGGAGTTAGAAAAGCGGCGCCTGCCTGTCGCTGCCTCCGCGACCGGCACAACTGCCAGCGACAACAGCAGCAGCAGCTCCTGCGCTACGTCGGGGTATTCCCCGGCACGCGACTGCGGCTGCGACAGTCAACAGCAGAGCTTCGATCCACTGGCGGCGGCGGCGGCGGCGGCGGCGGCAGCGGTGGTAGCGGCACGAGGACGAGGAGGTGTAGAGATGGTGGTGGTAGAAAGTGTTCTCGGGTTTTCCGCTCTGCATTCCCTGCTTGAACGATCGCTCGCCGCCGCGCCACAGTCACGAGACTACCACGACCGGAATGGCCCAGCCGGTGGCGCCGCCGGAGCAACCGACGGGTGCGACCGCGAGGCAGAAGGCACGCGCGGAGGGGGAAGGTCCGACCCAGGCGTCTCCGCGGCTGTGGGACGCTTGGTGGGGTGGCTGGAAACCGCGAGGGCCAGCACGGCACTGCTGGAAGGAAGCGAAGGAAACGATGATATCTCGTATCATCGGCACCAAATAGTCAGCAGCGGCAGCAGCGGCAGAGGCAGAAAAAAAGAGAGTCCTCGTGGGGCGGAGACGGCGGCGCCCACCACGACGAGAGCATCAGTGAGAGATCTGCGTTACCAGGTTACCGGACGGTGCGAGGTGGGCTCGGAGTGGAGCGCCTTCACTCTTGAGCCGGCAGCCACGCAAGCTCAAGGTGCGATTCTTGACGTACTCGGGACCCAGGGGCAGAGCGAGCGCGCGTGGTACCGTTCTCTGCGCTCTTTGTTTAGTTCCGCAGACTACGACTACGTATTAACCCCTCAAGAACTGGTCTCATGTATTTGGGGACAAAACACTTGGAATTAGTGTGGGATAATGTTTTCAGTCCTGAATGGGTTAATATTGTTTGTACTACTTTGCAGTAGCAACAACGCTAACAACTTCGAACAACTCGTACTCGTACGTACTCGCACGAGTATGTACGAGTACAAGGTTCTGTTTAATACATGACACGAGTGGAACTACAGCAGTACGTATACATACTGGTACAGTAACAACAGCAGCAGCAGCAGCCACACGTGCTACACTTGCTGCTGCTACGATGCAACAGCAGTGTCGCCTTCTGCACCCGAGGCGCGAACGCGGTTTAACCACGAACAGACAACACGCCGATTGGTGCCGGGGCCGCACAAATAAAACTGCTGCAAGGCGTGCTATTAATAGTGCTGGCAGCAAACCCGCTCATCCGTCCCCGCCGTCTCTGCTGTGTCGTCTTTTCCTTTCGCGCTGTTTGATTCTAAACAACTTGCACCGCCACAAACGATATCGCATGCACGATGCGCTGGTACCATCACTGCCACCACCAATAGCAATTGAGATATTCCTGGCTCGCCTCTCACATTTTGGGAATGGGCTCGTTTTGTCTGATCTTATTTTTCTTCGTTCTTCGTTCTTTTTTTTTTGTCTTTCTTTTGTTTTTTTTTGGCGAGAGAAGAACCAGGGGGCTCTTCGTCGAGGATCCAGCTTGGTGATGGCGGCGGCGGCGGCGGCGGTGGTGTTGGTTGTTCGACGGGGAGAACGCTGGAAATTCAGCTCATCTGCCATCCACTGGTGACCATGGTGCCGGACATAAGGTACGTAGGCCGCCGCGGTGAAACGGCGCTAGGCTAGGGGTGCGTGCTTTGAGCGAGTCGGGAGATGCTCTTGCTTTTGCGAGCGAGCCGGCCGGTTTCCACGGAGCTTTTGGGTTCTCGCTACATACGAAGCCTGTGTATACGACACCGTTCTATCGCTGCCCATCTTGTAGCTGTCCACTACATAATAAGTGATGCGTACTGTCGTCTTATTGTATTCCGATGTCACGTGCTATTATTATCGTAGTAAACTGTTAATACTATACTTCGAACTCTTCTGTGAAGTTTAAACTTGTGAGAGAGAGGCCGGGCCGCGGCAATTTCAGCCAGAATCGTCCTCTCGATGCGTCATGTGCGTCCAGATATGCAAATGTATTTTGTAGATCCTCCCGTGGACGAAAATTTGACCCACTCCATCCATACCAAGCCACGCCACACCACACCACACCCACCACAAAAAGCATCGCGCCCGCGCCTATCGTCTCTTGCGCTCTTTATTTTTTTTGGGGGGGGGCTGTGCAGATGGTGTCTCCGGCTGATCGGCCAGGCCAAAGCCACTGCGGGTCTTATGAATGCCAACGCCAAGCTGAGCACTCTAGGGGGGGGGTACTTCCTCACGCGGCAAGTCGGGCAGGCGATAAACCTCGCGCGGACCCAGTCAGAGGTGAGGAGTTCTCGCTGCGCGCACTGTCGTATTGACCCCCAAGCTGCACTGTCAGTAGGGTGATAGTGGTAGTATTAGGAGGAGGAGGAGGAGGAGGAGTAGTGGCGGCGGCGGTGGTGGTGGTGGTGGTAATAGGTGGTGGTATACAGTACCGTAGTAGTAGTAGTAGTAGTAGTAGTAGTAGTAGTAGTAGTAGTAGTAGTAGTAGTAGTAGTAGTAGTAGTAGTAGTAGTAGTAGTATATGGTAGTAGAGCAGCAGTAGTGGTGTACAATACAACAGTAGTAGAAATCGCAGTGGCAGTAGTCGACTTTAACCGACCCGCGGTGCTGGCTTATCTTTTTGCTGGCCTGTCTGTCTGTTCAAAAGGTGGCGATGGCCCTGGGGGACGTCCAGCTCGCCGGTAAATGCCGCATCAATGAGGCCTACAACTACATATGGATGGGGCGATACATCGAGGCGCGGCGCATCATCCGCACCCAGGTATATACAGCAGTAGTACAGTAGTACGGTACAGTATATTATACAGTAGTACAGTATTACACTTACACAGCAGTGCAGTATTATACATTACCCAGTAGTGCAGTGTTACCCAGTAGTAAAGTACGAGTATTTATTATTAACACCCTAGTAGGATGGAGTTCCAAAGCAGCTCGCGAGCATTCGATCGTTCCGTCCTCCTTCGTGTTTTAACTTTGTATCTTTGTCCTTGTTTGCAAAGATAGAGTCGGCGCCGAAGACGATGAGCACGAGTGGTTGATCGCGTTGTCTCAATCGCCGTACGTACCAGTGTTTCACAGCTTGGCTCGGCTTCGACAAAGTGGTTGATAGTCCACACTAAATCCTTATTACATCTTCTCATTCCAAGAAAATTCCCAGGCGGTTGATGATATCTTATTCCGAGAATTTTCCCAGGCGGTTGGCGTTAGGGTTACGATTCAAAGTCAGGTATACTTCAACAATTATTTCCGAGCTGAGCCAAGTTCTATATGGCCCCCTTCAGTTGTGGGGGGGGGGGCAGGGGGCGGTGAGTGATGTTGAGGATGTGCCTTCTCGAACCGAGAAAAAGAGACAGCTCTCACGCGCGTGCGTGCGCCCCCACGCGCATCTCTCGCCTTGCTATGATATATTATTTACATACCTTGCCTGCCACCGCCATATGTTTTTTTTTTTTTTCGTAATTTTTGTTTTTGCCAGGTGTTGGCTTCCCGCGCCGTCAAAGACCAAGAGCTCGAGAACGTTGCCACCATCGCTTCTCGTTTCCTGAGAAGATCGAAGAAAGCCAACCGCCGGTTGATGGAAACCCAGATCGCCGCTGGTCATGGCGACGGTGGCGGTGGTGGTAGTGGTGACGCCCACGCCGGTGATGATTGCCAGAAATGGATACAGCAGAAAATTGACGTCAAGACGGACGAGTGGCACCGCGTGCGCGCCTTGCCCATGTACTGTAGTAGCAGTAGCGGGTAGCAGCAGCAGTGGCGGCGGTGGCGGCCGAGTTACCCCGGCGGCTTGTGGGGGCGGATGCAAGCCGAGGCCAGCAATAGTTTTATGTAAAACGTCGCGCGATGGCGGTACATTTCCCGCCCCGCCCCCTCGCGTGTTGGCTTGGCTGAGAAAATATATAGGGTGCCTGGATGGCCTCAGGAGAATTTCCGCCCATACGATATACAGGAGGAAAGCAGCCGATTAATGGCAAAACTTTTTAACACCAGGAAGATGAGTATACGAGGTTTTCCGAACAAACAATACTCGTGCGTATGTACGTACACGAGTATGAGTGAACACTCTTGTGTTTTTTTATGGTTATTGTTGTTGCTTTTGCTGTTCCCATCGTCTTTTCTCTTCAGCTTAACTCGCCGGAGCTGACGCTCGGCGACGTTCCGGACAAGCCGTGGTCTAACGTAGTGTGCAATGCTTTGTTTTGCGGTGTTGTACATATAATTAGGGTATTTATTTACCGCTGTACGAGTTTTCGGACCAATATTTGTAGCATTTTATTAAAAAAAAAAAAGCAGGAATATTATACTGTGTACGTACGTACATTATACTGCTTGTATTCGAGTAGAAACATGGCCGCGCTCTTGACTTGTTTGACTGTCAGAAGTTACAGGACGTGTTTTTCTTTGGCATGGAGTGGTGTTTGATGGTGGCGCTCGAATGCATGGGCAAATTATTGATGCATCAGTCCGCGTACTCGTAGATATTGCCAGAGATGCCCCATGACACGCGCGCGAGGCTGGTACATTTCGGAAGGTAGATAAACCAAACTCACTGCAGAGCGAGGTGGTGCAGACTGCAGAGACGATGGAACGGTTGGTTGGGGACAAAACAAAAAGCTCAAGAACTAGTTTTTTTTCATCCTATGGGACAGATTTTCTTGTGCGTACCAGAATCGAACGGATAGAAACGAACTCAAGGGCACCCGTCGAGCCCGTGTTTGCTGCAGGCTTCAAGAAGAAAGGACGAGTTACTGGTGTTTGTTCGTGTAGATAGTGGTTCCGAAGAGAATACTCTTCGGTTCTCCGTCTCGACTGAAAAAACACACTACGTCGCACATACCTGGTGTACTGTAGAATCGTTAGGACTGGATCTTGAGGCCCACATTTTGAGGTTCATTTTTTGCAGGCCAATTTTTTTAGGCCACCACTCCAGCACCCCCCAGGAAGGCGTGACTCTAGATTTGTTTTCGAAGTAATCGGCATAAATATGATACGCGCTTGAAGAAATGAGGAGGTGCCATGCTAGCGCGTGAAACCCTCAACAGGAGGAAGGGACAAAACGCCTCTGCGGCGACGAACACCCACTAAAGATCTGCCCGTTTCACGGAGCACGTCCACAAATCCACAAACGGAGAGAATGGGTGGGGGGGGGCGATTTTTTTCTTCTTCTGTAAAGCGGAATTCCCCCTGGTATTTACTTCCAATCAAAAATACCACAAGAACCAGATGGACGTCAACAAACACAAATCAGATACACAAGCAGCACCAACGATGTTGTATTGCCGTACGCGTCGTCGTGAGTGAAGGTCTCCGTATTAACAATCCCCACTACTGCTGTATTGCTTGCATCTGCGCGCGCTAAATTAATGTTTTTTGAGCTGCAGCTGCTCTCGTCGCTGACCCTCGCGAGTCAACACCACTATCTCCACCCGGTCCCCGAGGCGGATATTCCGCTCCCCTGCCGCCACGAACGCCTTCCTAACTAACGACAACGCCTCCTCCAACCCTACCGCCACAATCGGCAGCTCCCCGCTCCCCCCTGCCCCTCTCCCCGCCTCGGCGTCTAGGCGATCGAGCACCGGCTGCATGATGCTTTGCCCACCCCCCGCGCACGCAACCCGAACCCGCTCGAAGGAACCGACGGCGTCGTATCCGTACACGGCTCCGGTGCCTGTCGGATCGAATCGGACGACAGCAAGCCAGGCGCGGGGAAGCAAAAGGATCGGAAGTGGAGGTTGTTGGAGTTAGTCGTGTTGCTGTTGTTGCTGTTGTCGTGGTCTTTACATGAAACCGTCCCTTCTACTCAACGACACCCAGCCGGCCCCAAGGTTCGTACTTATTCTGCCTCCGGCAGAGATATTAACATGTACCGGAATTACACAAGTAGAGATAAGTGCAATGTACAGTGAGTATATTTAAAGAGCAAAACATTGTGGACATCTCCTATACTTATACGTCGCACTTCGGAAAAACAACAGCAATGAAACCGATAATACCCCCCCTCCCCCCCCTATGTAAATATATGATATATTTATAGGTTGGGTTGGCGTCGGTTGGCAACGACGCTGTAAAACACGCCACTCGCTGCGTGAGCTAGACAACCAGGGTGCCGTTTTTTTTTTTTTTTTTGGCTGTTCGTGTGTGCTCCCCGTACTCTCGGCAAGAAACGCACAAAAAACGCACGACTGAACATAAACAGGGCCTCACGCAGCGAAACCCGGGAAATCGTCTTATCCACTCCCGCCGAAAAAAAACTTTGAGCGCCCGCCACGCGAGCCACAGAGCTCGGATCGAGCCCAAACCTCGACCAATGTGTCCGGCCGGGCGTCCCGTGTCGGGGTACTTAGCGTTTTGCCGAAAAGCGCTCGCGCGAAGAGAAAAGTTGCGAAAAGTGCGAAAATTTCACAAACATAACTATACATATACCCTCGCATCCCTACAATGCCGGGACGGAGCACGTTGGGTTTTCACCAACCAGGCAGACATTGTTTGCACCAAGCGCGAAGCGCCGTGAGGTATTGGGCGAGTCGGGGGAGGGTCCTTTGTTGCTTGCCTTAGTCATTTAACCATTGACCACGCATCCCTTTCGAGACGGAGCACCGTTTCTACTCCTAATAGAGACACCTCCAACACTTGGGCGCTCATTACGTGGTTTCCATATATTACAAAGAAACGTTTTGCTAATCTTATCCCCTTCCTGTTTCGCCGCCTGTGGCCACCATCTATCTCCTAAGATAGCGATCGTTTTCTCGCTACTATTTAGTGTACCAAACTGCTCCATGTCACACGCGTCTAGTTTTCTCATCTCCTCCTCTAGCACATCCCTTCCTCCTTGTACCTTTCACATTCTCCCACTATGTGAATTCTACTCTCTATGGCTTTGCCACATGGGCACATTTGTGCACCTACTTCCTCCTCCTCCCGGCTACTGGTATACCTCCTTCTTTCTGGCAGGTCCAGGTCCCCCACACGAAATCGCAATTTCAGCGTTTTCGCGAAGTCCATCGGGCCGTGCAGATACCTTTTCATTCCTATTCCTTCTCTCAACCCCCCTATATCTCTAAGTGTTCTTCCCCTTCCACCTTCTTTCTTAACGCTAGCCTTTCCCTTCTTTCTATCCTTTCTTTTACTTCTGTCTTGTATCCGCTAAATTTATCTATGGCCAGCATCTCTTTTTGGTCTCCTATCTCCTTCCATACTTTCTCGACTACGCTATCCCACCTTATTCCAGCTCGCCCTTTGGTTACTTTCTCCCATACAGCTTTATCAGCTATGGCTGGCAACCTCTCATTTTGGCATGTTCTTTACTTTATATTGCCATTTCAACTTACGCACGTCTCTATTTGTCTTAAGTGGATACATTCCCAGTTCTGCTCTCAATACTATATTACTCGTCGTACTTGAGCATCCTAATACTTGTTTAGCTGCTGTCATCTGTACTGTTTCCAGCTGTTTTACGAGCTTCGCATTCTCTTCCCATACTTCTCCTGCACATTCGAGCTTTGGTACAATCACATTCATCAGTATGCGTCTCTTAATTCTAGTATCAAGGTGCGAGTCTGTTAGGACTGCTTCCATCTTGCTTACGTGTGCCTTACCCTTGCCTGTTACTTTTTTTATGTGTGCATCCCAAGAGCAATCTTTTGAGATCTCTACGCCAAGGTACGTATACTGGTCTATGACCGGTAATTCATCTTCTCCCCACTTCCACTTACAAGTTACCGGACTCTCCTTATCTTCGTTACATACAACTACTGCACTTTTTTACGTTCGCCGTCACTCTCTACTTCCTGGTGTACTCTAGTGCCTCCTCTATTGGTTTCTGCAGTCCTTCGGGTGTTTCTGGTATGCAGACGAAATCATCCGCAAACATCAACCCCGACACCGTATTTTCCCCCACCGTGACCCCCTGCGATGCTGCTTCTACTGCTACTATCATGTCATTAATATATACCTTGAATAGGTTAGGTGATAGCGTACATCCCTGTGCAACTCCTTGTAGGATATCAACGTACTTTGATATTTCCCCGTCCAACATCACAGCGCTTCTCGCACATTCCGTCACCTTCTTCATCCTTCTCCACATCTTTCCTCTTATCCCTATTTCCCACAACTTTTTCCACAGCCCATTTCTCCATACTGTATCGTAGGCTTTCTGTACATCTNCTTAATTCTAGTATCAAGGTGCGAGTCTGTTAGGACTGCTTCCATCTTGCCTACGTGTGCCTTACCTTTGCCTATTATTTTATTTTTGTGTGCGTCCCAAGAGCAATCTTTTGAGATCTCTACGCCAAGGTACGTATACTGGTCTACGATCGGTAATTCATCTTCTCCCTCTTCCCATACTTCTCCTGCACATTCGAGCTTTGGTACAATCACATTCATCAGTATGCGTCTCTTAATTCTAGTATCAAGGTGCGAGTCTGTTAGGACTGCTTCCATCTTGCTTACGTGTGCCTTACCCTTGCCTGTTACTTTTTTTATGTGTGCATCCCAAGAGCAATCTTTTGAGATCTCTACGCCAAGGTACGTATACTGGTCTATGACCGGTAATTCATCTTCTCCCCACTTCCACTTACAAGTTACCGGACTCTCCTTATCTTCGTTACATACAACTACTGCACTTTTTTTTACGTTCGCCGTCACTCTCCACTTCCTGGTGTACTCTAGTGCCTTCTCTATTTGTTTCTGCAGTCCTTCGCAGACATTGGGGGGGGGGCTCATTGTCAACCATAGACCCTCGCGCCCCTACATTACCGGGACAACGGAGTACGTCGGGTTTTCAACGACCAGGCAGAGATTGTTTGCATGCACCAAGCACGGAGTGGGGGGGGGGGGCATGTTGCTTACGTTCGCCGTCACTCTCTACTTCCTGGTGTACTCTAGTGCCTCCTCTATTGGTTTCTGCAGTCCTTCGGGTGTTTCTGGTATGCAGACGAAATCATCCGCAAACATCAACCCCGACACCGTATTTTCCCCCACCGTGACCCCCTGCGATGCTGCTTCTACTGCTACTATCATGTCATTAATATATACCTTGAATAGGTTAGGTGATAGCGTACATCCCTGTGCAACTCCTTGTAGGATATCAACGTACTTTGATATTTCCCCGTCCAACATCACAGCGCTTCTCGCACATTCCGTCACCTTCTTCATCCTTCTCCACATCTTTCCTCTTATCCCTATTTCCCACAACTTTTTCCACAGCCCATTTTTCCATACTGTATCGTAGGCGTTCTGTACATCTAAAAATAAACAGTACGTTGTTAGCCCCGCGTCTTTCCTGCCTTGGATTATCTTACCTAATGTGTACACATGGTCGACGCAGCTACGGTTTGGCCTAAATCCTGCTTGCCCTTCGCTATTTTTTTCTTCCTTCTCCACCATTGTTCCCATTCTATCGTTCAAAGTCTTACAGAATGTTTTAACTACAGTGCTTGGTAGCGTTATCCCTCTACAGTTACCCGGGTTAGCCTTGTCTCCTTTCTTAAACAAGTTTACTACTACCCCTTCTCTCCATCTCTTAGGTGCGTACTCGTTTTTCCATATCCAGTTATACAACTTAGCCATCATGGTAAGCATTCCTTCTCCCCCGTACTTCATAAATTCATTAAATATTTGGTCTGCCCCTGCTGCCTTTCTATTCTTATGTTTAGCTACACACTTCTTCACTTCTTCTCTTGTGAACTCTCCCTGTAACCCTTCTGAGCCACTGTTTTCCCTTTCTGATGTATCTACGTTCGCCTCTGCCCACGCGTTGATATCCTTCTCGAATTCTTCGTCGAACATTTCGTTGGTTGTGGGCGTTTCTAGCTTGCGGTAATGCTCTACAAGTACTTCCCTTTTCCCCTCCGAACTACTAACCATTTTACCGTTATGTGCTCTTAATGTAGCTATCCCCGTGTCTGTCTCTCCTGCTTGTTTGCCTAGTATCCCTTTTATCCCTACCCACATCTGTTTCATCCCGCCGTCAAAGTCTTTATTCGTTTTATTAGCTACGTCTTTCCATACCCTCCTTCTTCTCAACCACTTGTTTTACTTTCTTTCTAGCAATACCATACTCCTCCCATCCTGACGTAGTTTTGCTCGATGCGTATCTTGCGTGGCTTTCCTACTCTTGATACGGGGGGAGGGGCTATCAGCTGTATCCAGTTAATGGCTCGGGAGGGGGGGGGGGGGGGGCGTATTCAGTTGTTTTGCCTCAGTAATGTGACCATTGGTAACGCATCCCTTTCGAGACGGAGAACCGTCCCTGCTCCTAATAGAGACACCTCCAACATTTGAGCCCTTACTATGTTTTTTTTGTTCCCCACATACTACGTAGAAACCTTTTCGCTAACCCTGTCCCCTTGCTATTTCGCCGCTTGTGGCCACCATTTACCTCCTACTACAGGGGACCATAGTAAACACTAGTAAATAGGACCAAATATCGTTTGTAAAATAGGAAAATATATAGGTTTTTGTGTACACCGTAGGTCCTATTTACTACATTAGCCCACCCCGGAATAAACTAGCGAACGTTTTCTAGCTACTCTCTTTTCATTGTGTACCAAGTCTTTTCATGTCACATTTATATAATTTCCTCGTGCGCAGGCAACAGAGAGAGGGGGGGGGCGGGGGGGCATGTTTAAGTACCTCTCTGTCCGAAAATGTAAGGACCTGTTTGGGCACTATTGAGAATATTCCAAAGGTCGTCAGAGCACCAACTGGTACTGGTACTATTAATAGTACTGGTAAGGACCGTTTATTTCCATCCAGAGCGGTATATATACAACGTGCAGCAGTAGTTTTCGTTTCTAAACGCTCGCTCTTTTTTTTATAGTGTTCGCTATCTTGTACAAACGGCCGCGCTGATTGGGCAGACGAAAGATCTGCCTCCTTCTAACGCCCCCATGTTTTTGTAACGTTCGCTATCTTGTATAAACGGCCGCTGATTGGGCAGACGAAGTATCTGCCTCATTCTAACGCTCCCTCTTTTTTGTAACGTTCGCTGTCTTGGTAAGTGTAACGGCTGCTGATAAAGCCATTGACATATCTGCCTCCTTCTATCGCTCTTTTGTTTTGTAACGTTCGCTGTCTTGGAAAGTGTAACGGCTGCTGATTGGGCAGACGAAAGATCTGCCTTCTTCTAACGCTCCCTCTTTTTTGTAACGTTCGCTGTCTTGGAAAGTGTAACGGCTGCTGATTGGGCAGATGAAAGAACTGCCTCCTTCTGACGCTCGCTATTTTTTTTGTATCGCTCGCTATCTTGTATGAACGGCCGCTGATTGAGCCAACGAAAAATCTGCCTCCTTCTAACGCTCGCTAGTTTTTTTTTGTAACGGTCGCTCTGATTTTTGTAACGCTCGCTCTTTTGTACAAACGGCCGCGCTGATTGGGCAGACGAAAGATCTGGTGCGGGACGCCTTCGGCCAGCCCATTCCAGCCACGGAACCTCTCCGCTACACCTTTCTCGTGAGTGCTGGTTGTACAGCAAGTTGTTGTTTCCTCAAGCACATGAACTCATCGGCAAAATGTAGGCCGTTTTTTTTTTTCCAAAAAACGCCTTCCTATTCGTTTGCTGGGTGCGTATAGCGTACAGCCCCTTTCCAGCAACGAGACCCTTCCCTTTCACCTTTCTCTCTCCTGAAGTGATGTACACACAGCGCGTTATTGCTGTTTTTCTCAGGTTAGCTCGTCGCCAACATCTAGTTTCGTCGGTGGCCGTTTAAAAAAAACAAAACAAAAAACTTGGGCAACAAAAATAAGCCTCTTCTTTCACCTGTTTTCAATGAACAGCTGGCTGTTGCCTCGCTGCTCACCTTTTCCCTCGTTGTGACGTTTCTCTATTGCGTGTGTACCATGGCTCTTTTTGCTTCACGCCAGGCATATATATATATGTACCCCCCGCGGGCTTTCAGATTACTTCGTAGGACTGGTTGTGTTGCTTACCTTATTTATAGCCCTTTTTTTTAAATGAGAAAGTGGCTTGCCTTAAGGGCCCGAATTAACCAGTATAGAATGAATTCAATTTGGAGAAATTCAAATTCAAATTCGCTTTTCATTGGTCAACACACGCACCAACACCAAATATTATGCCCCAAGATCCTAATATTTGGTGCTGGTGCGTGTGTTGACCAATGAAAAGCAGATTTGAATATATATTTTTCCAAATTGATTTTTTTCTTCTTCGTTAAAACGGGCCCTAACCCCCTACAAACTCTGCTCCCACGAATTTGGGGGCAAACTACTTGGAATTAGTGTGGGATGTTTTTTGTTTCAGTTATGAATGGGTTCATGTTAATGCTCTCCTGTACCCCTTGTAACGTTCCTCCTCCCTTGCGTGTTACATTGCCATCGCTGCTTGTTGTGCCCCGTGCTGATTATGTATGCCCTCGCGGCTTTTAGATCGGAGGTGGCAAGACGCAGAATCGGCAGAAATATGACGGCGACCTTGGAAGGTACCTCGCCGCAGCGCTGAGAGAGGTGAGGGAGGCGGGAGGCGCCGCGGGGGGGGGGGGGGGGGGGGGGGGGGCTGGGGGGCTGGGCGGGGGGGGGGGGGGGGGGGGGGGGGGGCGTACTCATTTGTTGCTTGCCTTAGTCATTTGACCATTGACCACGCATCCCTTTCGAGACGGAGCGGGGGGTAAGCTGTACCCATGTTATGCATGGCCGTAGTCGTATGACCATCTTAGACCCTACAAGGCCGGGACGGAGCACGTCGGGTATTTTTCACCGACCAGGTAGACATCGATTTGCTTGAACCAAACGCGAATCGCCGTGAGGTGTTCAGGGCGGGTTGCATGAAGGGTCAGCTGCATCCTGCCATTAATTAGAACCGCTTGTGAAGGGGGGAGGTGGGAGAGGGGGGGGGGTAGGGGCGTACTCATTCGTTGTTTGCCTTGGTCATTTGACCATTGACCACGCATCCCTTTCGAGACGGAGCAGGGGGGTGTACTCGCTATCCATGCATGGCCGTAGTCGTATGACCATAGACGGGGAGGGGCAAGTGTGGCGAGATTGAGACACATGCTAAGGCCAATGTGCGCCAATTCTGTTTCTGAGGTTCCTCCTTTTGAGAAGCTTCTTACGTATACCTCATCCAAAATCTGATTTCGAAAAAAAACAGCAAGTGCAACCCGATGGTCTACGTAGGCATATTGAAAAAAAAGGGGGCATTTCCGACGATTTTGGACTAAGGAGCACACATCGTCATTCAGAAAATATTTTAGCCAAAAAAGTGCGAACCCTATTGTAGGACGCCTCTTAACGCCTATCATATATAAGAACTCCAACCTCGTTTTTCGAGGCACATTACTTGATTTTAGCATAGGACTATTTTTTTCGAGAGCCCAGACACGGGGGGGGGGGGGGGGGGGGTGTACTCATGTCGTGCACGGCCGTAGTCCATATGACGCATAGACCCCTCGCATCCCTACAATGCCGGACGGAGCGGGGGGGGGGGGGGGGTATCATATACTAAAACCAAGCGAAAGTAAAAGCGAAAACTAAATGTCATTTTCTCGATTCGTACATGATACAGAAATCGCAACACTCCGACATTTGTTCTTGTTCAATTTTGGCCTTTGGAGTAGTGTGGCTTCTGGGATTCCGATCCGCGCGCTCCCCTAATAAGAGGAGGGTTAATGAACCCGTTTATTTGTACTGCAAAAAGTGTGCCACTCTAATTCCAAGTGTTTTATCTCCCAAGAAAAACTATTACGGGGGACCAATTTTAGAACTGCAGTCCCGTTTTGGGGACAAATTACTTAGAATTAGAGTGGTTTGTCCCCAAAACGGGACTGCAGTTCTAAAAGGGCTAATAGTAAATAGAACCAATTATTGTTCGTAAATTTTTTAATAAATGTTTACGTACCTGGTAGGGTTTTTGTGTGTACCGTACGTCCTGTTGACTACGAGTATGGTCCCCCATTAACATGTGATAGCATCTACGAGTGGTAGTGGGGGACGTATACGGCAGCATGAATAAGGCGGTATATCCCGATATAAGGCGGTCAAAATCGGCCGTCACGACCGGAATATGGCAATTACACGATGGAATGAATAGTGCGGCCACCCGATACAAGGCGGTCAAAATCTCGGTGCCCTTTATCATACGTACCTAATTATACAGGCCCCACTGCTCTGTAATAACATGTTGTACGTAACTCAGCGGAAATGTCTATTATAATGTGAGACCATCAAGACCGTGTGGAAATCACTGACATATACCATGGTAATATTTTACGTACGTAATTCAAGGAACCTGGTTATTAATATTCCAATGGGAGAACATCGAAACGTGTGGAAATCAGACTTCCTGGGAATTGAGCTGTCACGTACAGAGTGTGATGAACATCATCAAACATGCACATCGACACGAGGGGTTTTGTTTGGGGTCGGTGGGCGTTTTGTTTTGTTTTTTCCCGGGCCGCCGCAGGTGGGCTACCGCGAAGATAGGACGGCGACTGCCCTCCTGGAGTGTCAGGGCACGTACAAGTCTCAGCACGACACGCACAAGGGGATCCGCACCGTGCAGGTGCGTCGGCGCGCTGGGGGGGGTGCAGAGGAGGCGGGGTGGAGACAAGGGGGGCGGGGTGCACGGCCGTAGTCATATGACCATAGACCCTCGCATCCCTACAATGCCGGGACGGAGCACGTTGGGTTTTCATCAACCAGGCAGACATTGCTTGCACCAAGCGCGAAGCGCCGTGAGGTATTGGGCGAGTCGCATGGAGGGTGAGCTGCATCCTGCGAAGAACCGCCTCTGAGGCGGACTTGCATATGGACGACAGCCTTCAATGAATTGATTTAATTTCTGGTGTGGCCACTTCCAGAGACAGCAATGGGTATTACTGTGTATCTGCCTCGTGGATTCCTTACCGTATCACACTACGTGATACAATCATTCCCCTTGTGCGGAGTCGAGCTTATCAACCATGCACAAACGATCTAGCCAGACCGCCAGCCTGGGTGACCGCCAAAACAAAAACAAAAAAACGGTACCCTGGTTGTCTAGCTCACGCAGTGAGAGACATGTTTTACAGCGTCGTCGCCGACGCCAACTCAACCTAAAAATAGGGTGGGGGGGGGGGGGTGATTCATTTAAATGGTGCATGGCCGTAGTCATATGAGCCAATAGACCGCTCCGAATCCCTTTACAATGCCGGGACGGGAGCATGTCGGGTTTTCACGCGACCAGGCAGACATTGCTAGCACACGCGCGAAAGCCGCCGTTAGGTGGCGAGGGCCGTACTCCTTTGTTGCTTGCTTAAGTCAATTGACCATTGACCACGCATCCCTCGAGAGAACGGGGCAGGGGGGGTGGGGGGGGGGGGTGGCATGCTTCTCGGAAATGTATGTTCATACCTCCGGCAGATAGATGTCTGATAGATCATGATCTATCTATCTACAGATCATCTAGACGGATGCTACGATAGAGGTGCACCATGTTTTCTCTGAGCTCCTCACTTTGAGTCGTAGATCTGTACGGTATTAATAGTAAGTCACCCAAAAATGGATTTTGGAGGAAAATAAAATGGCTACCCGATGAGCTATTCCACGCCCTAGATACAAATATACCATGAAAACTGTTGCAACACAAAAACGAAAGCTCGAAGATTTGGGTTAAAGAGCCCGATCATTCCGAGAACGTTCCAGCCGAAAAGTGCAACCTCTATCTACAGATCATCTACAGATCATCTACGGTTCCTCACCTGCCCTTGGGAGAGGGGATGTGCGGGATCTGCATGCTGCCTGTACGTAGTGCTGTATAGTGACGCATGCTATGGTAGAGAGGAACAACGAAAGTCCGAAGATTTGGGTTGAAGGAGCCCGATCATTCAGAGAACGTTCCAGCCGAAAAGTGCAACCTCTATCTACAGATCATCTACAGATCATCTACGGTTCCTCACCCGCCCTTGGGAGAGGGGATGTGCGGGATCTGCATGCTGTACGTAGTGCTGTATAGTGACGCATGCTATGGTAGAGAGGAACAACGAAAGTCCGAAAATTTTGGGTTGAAGGAGCCCGATCATTCAGAGAACGTTCCAGCCGAATAGTGCAACCTCTATCTACAGATCATCTACAGATCATCTACAGATCATCTACGGTTCCTCACCCGCCCTTGGGAGAGGGGATGTGCGGGATCTGCATGCTGTACGTAGTGCTGTATAGTGACGCATGCTATGGTAGAGAGGAACAACGAAAGTCCGAAGATTTTGGGTTGAAGGAGCCCGATCATTCAGAAAACGTTCCAGCCGAATAGTGCAACCTCTATCTACAGATCATCTACAGATCATCTACGGTTCCTCACCTGCCCTTGGGAGAGGGGTTGTGCGGGATCTGCATACTGCCTGTACATAGTGCTGTATAGTGACGCATGCTATGGTAGAGAGGTGCAGCACCATGTTTTATTTTTCCTTTTGAGGGTGACCACTTGAGGAGCTCTGTACTAATACTAAGTCAAAAAGTGATTTTCGAGGGCGACAAAAGTTTTACCCGAAAACAAAAAAGAGATGCTAAATAAAGTACGATGTTCCCGGTGAACACTCCCATGGCCTACGTACGTACAGTAAGCGTAAAATTAACCATTCTGCAACACAAGAATAATATTATGACGTTTTTGGGTCAACCCCTTAAGAAATGGTCCCACGAATTTTGGGACCAACTACTTGGAATTAGTGTGGGAC
Source organism: Saccharina japonica (assembly GCA_008828725.1). NCBI lineage: Eukaryota > Phaeophyceae > Laminariales > Laminariaceae > Saccharina > Saccharina japonica. The sequence continues at coordinate 21,372 of MEHQ01002072.1, forward strand.
ATTTTTTTCAGTTCTGAATGGGTTAAGGAGCTCCCCCCCCCCCGTCGATCAGAAACCAAATCAGCCAAAAAGTGGTACGACGTATACCTCTATCGTAGTATCGTGTACAGATGGTGCAGATTATACGGCTCCCACCCGGTAACACGAGCTACCTGTAGATCATACAGGTCATACAGATCATACAGATCACATAGATCGTGCAGATCATACAGATCACACAGATCGTGCAGATCATACAGATCATACAACTTCACTTAAATATCTAAGTCATTATGAAGTGGGAATCGGTTGTTAATAGTCTTTTCCGAGGTGTAGTAAGAGTTGTTAGGCTATAGGTACGTATTTTTACGTGTGTAAGCGTTGCTCTACTATTGTTATGCGCTATCGTAATAGTGCTACTACTGCTGTGCTACAGATAATACAGATAATACAGATTTTACGGCTTGTTGATACAGATAATACAGATCATACAAATACATAGATCGTGCAGATCATACAGATCACACAGATCGTGCAGATCATACAGATCATACAACTTCACTTAAATATCTAGGTCATTATGAAGTGGGAATCGGTTGTTACTAGTCTTTTCCGAGGTGTAGTAAAAGTTGTTAGGCTATAGGTACGAATTTTTACGTGTGTGTAAGCGTTGCTCTACTATTGTTATGCGCTATCGTAATAGTGCTACTACTGCTGTGCTACAGATAATACAGATAATACAGATTTTACGGCTTGTTCATACAGATAATACAGATCATACAAATACATAGATCGTGCAGATCATACAGATCATACAACTTTACTTAAATGTCTAGGTCATTATGAAGTGGGAATCGGTTAGTCTTTTCCGAGGTGTAGTAAAAGTTGTTAGGTACGTATTTTTACGTATTATATGTGTACGTAGGCGTTGCTCTACTATTGTTATGCGCTATCGTAATAGTGCTACTACTGCTGTGCTACTACTGTATTAGGAGTACGTACTGTAGTGCTATTAATAGTGCAGTGTACTAATTATACTACTCGCTATTCGTGTGTAAACTTCGTACTACGTAGTACAGCTACGAGTACTTGTGCTACTACTACTACTACTACTACTGCTACTACTACTACTACTACTACTACTACTGCTACTACTACTGCTACTACTACTACTACTACTACTACTACTACTACTACTACTACTACTACTACTGCTACTACTACTACTACTGCTACTACTACCACTACTAGCACTACTATTAATTCTACTTCCATTACTCTTCCCCATGCTCCTACTACAGCTACTACTACAGTATGTATGTACGTACTGTTACAATTACTACTACTACAGTACGTACGTAATACTACCAATACTACTCCTATTCCTCCCACCCATTCTACTGCTGCTACCCCACTACTACTGCAGTAGTTACCGCCAACCACGACCACCACCACCATGACCCTCATTATCACCTAAAACACCATAATTTGAATGCCATTTTTTGTGTCACTGCGTTTCCTGTACACAACACCCATTAAGTCTGGGTGTTGTATACAAAGAAACAAATGTACAAAAATCAGTATATGTACATTGTGTCCAACATGTCGGTGTTACGTACCTGGTATACGTTAATTTCCAAATAACTTGTTCGTGGAATCCCACGAACGTGAAATTTCTCTTTCGTTTTGATCTTCCCATTCATCTGTATCATTTCAAAACACCTGAAAATTGAATGCAATTTTCGACTGGGCACTGGCATAGTATCTACTGGCAGTAGTAATCTACTGATTGACCCGGCCAGTATACTCGCCAGTAGTTTTTTTCCTCATGTACGTCCAAGAAACACGCCATAGTATAGTACGGAAACCCACCAAATGAGTTTCGGAAGGAAATAGGAGAAAGGAGAGACAATACGTATACTGCTGCAATCCAGTACATACTGATTGATTTTGACGACAGTATACATCGCTACTGATTGAGTCTGCCAGTGCCTAGCCCTACATTTTGTTTTTTGGTCACTGATGATGATGATAATAATGATAATGAAACGCAGGTTTTCCCGCGCGTGGAGATAGTCGAAGCGGAGGAGGGCCAGGACAGTGCCCGCAGCCGAGCCTCGATGGCGTCCACGCCCGACTACATGGCGGCGGTTTGCACGTTCGAGACGTTCCAAGAGATGGTCCAAGAGAAGGTGATCCGCTTCCTTCCGCAATGCGAGAAAAAAACTCCGAACTACATGTACGCGCGATCGAAGTATCACACTCAGCTACGTAGCAAACATGAGTTTCGACCAAATCCTCGATCTCACAGCTGTTTTTTTTTTTTTTTTTTTTTTTTTTTTTTATGTACAGCAGGGGTCCCCCAATAAGGTGGTGGTGTGAGTGGTGTGACACACCAGAGCAATATGACCGCCTTATAGAGGGAAGCCGCCTTATTCATTCCAGTTTGTGAGTGCGATTCCCCAGTCGCGCCAAGCGATTTTGACCGCCTTATAGAGGGATACCGCCTTAATGGGATACCGCCTTATTGGGGGACCCACACTGTATACCGTAGACTATTTTATCACACCGGGTGATAAGGTAACACACCCCCTTGAGGCGTGCTACGTACGGTACGGGTAGCACTTTTTGGCTATTATGTTTTCTGGTTCTGAATGACGAGGCTCCTTAAACAAACATCGTCGGAATGCCATTATTTTTTCTTCGTTATGACGTTTTGTATACACCTACGAGGCCATTCTTTTTTTTTCGATAGGATGTTTTGTGCACTTTCAGTCGAAAAAAAAAAAAAAAAACAGTTTTCGGGTGAGGTATATACTGTAATCAAGTCACCACCCTCTACCTTAGCATGTGTCCCTTGGACGATTTTCCATCCTGATTTTCTCGATAACAGGAGAGAAAGCGCAGACGCTGAGCGACGGATCAAGCTCGTGCGGAAATAATCTCGACAAGATGTTTATATTTCCACAAAAACACAGCCCGCCGTGTTTGCTGTGTTGCCTTTCCCCACCCCTACTATTTCGGAGGGCCATAGTAAGTACGACCAAATATTGGTAGTAAAAATAAGTACATACCAGGTATATAGGTATTTGTGTACCGTGGGTCCTATTTACTCGTATGGCGTTCAGATAGTGTTTGGAGAAGATTTACTATGGCGTTTAGATAGTGTTTGGAGAAGATTTACTATGGCGTTTAGATAGTGTTTAGAGAAGATTTACTCTGGCGTTTAGATAGTGTTTAAGAGAAGATCGGCTCGGAAGTTCCCGTCCCAGGTGCTGTGCTTGTGCTCGGCGTCTTAATCTCCCCGAGATATAAGCACCGTTTACGTCGTAATTCTTACTCCAAACAGCCCCTATATTTCGGAAGAGTGGCATATATATATATAGACTTGATGGGGGAAAGGTGTAGAATACACACCGTGCCTCCGAAAGATAGTACTTGGTAGAATTGTGACTCTGCTTTTTACTTGGAAGAGATGCATGTTATATATACATGTCAGATCACAACAAAAAAACGACAGCTGTGAAATCGACACTTCGTCGTTAACCGCTTAAGAACTGGTCCCACGGATTTGGGGACAAACTACTTGGAAGTAGACTGGGATTTTTTCTCAGTACTGAATGGGTTAAACCCATCTCTGCAAGCTGCGTGGGATACTTCCGATCGCGCGAACTACGGGTGGAGTGCTGAAGTACCGGTGTGTGTTTTACCACCTGGTACGCCCAGTGTTGAACTACAACCCGAGTTCCCACGTTTCTCCCTCACCTCCTTCCCTAATAGGGTGTGTGATCTTGATTACAGTATAGGGGATGACGGTAAATACACTATACACATGCTTCCGAAATGTATTACTTGGTAGAATTGTGTTTTTTTTCTTGCAAGACATATTATACGTACGATACGTGGAGTGCTGAAGTGCCCTTTTGTGTGTGTTTTTGTTTTAACATATATCACCGTTTTTCAACTGCAATTCCGGGTTTCCACGTTTCTCCCTCCATGGTTCCCCCAATAACCTCCTCAAATACCGATACCCTACCGTCCCGGATCTCCTATCCTCTAACCCCCCTCCCTCCATCCCTCCCTCCCCCCCTCCCTCCTCCTCCCTCCCTCCCTTCGTCGCTTGTCTGTTGGCTTGACGCCGCTGTTGCTGTATGCTTGTGGCAAAAGGTCACTTCTTGGTCACAAAAGAGACGCCTCCTCCGACATCTAGACAGTTTCGTTGCAAGGTATGATGGCACCGCTGAATTTAAACGACCGCACTGTATCGGCACAAAGCGACCGATCGACCGCACTCTTGACATTTTCACATTTTCAAATGGTGCGCAAGGAATGGCCGCACACAAAAAAAAAGCCGCATTTTTCCGACGTCGATCCACTCATAAAACATTCCCCGAAATAATGTTCCTAGATATTTCTTGGTTTAGTTATAATACGAGTACCAGGTACGAGTATTTTTATTTTATTTTTTAGGTGCATTTACGACGTTGATTTACTCATAAACTTTCCACGACATACATTAATACCCGTGGGTATATTTATTGGTTTATTTATGGTTTGTTTTGTGCATCTTCGACGTTGGCCACTCATAAACATTGCCCGAAAGGGAGTTCGTATACGTAGAACTATTACTAACGATAAACTTGTATGGGCTGGTCGGTGTTACTTGCCCGTTTACCGGTCGCTTGTCCGTTAGCTTCGTTTTTTTTTTTTTTTTTCGAAAAGCTTTTTATGCTGGTCGTTCTTGCCCAGTGGCTACGTACGTGTATGATAGCTGGTATGTGCGAGGAACGAACGCCTGCTGTGTTCTCCGTTTTCAGCTTGCGAGACACCCGTCGCGATTTCGAGTCAACCACAACCCCGAAGGGGAAACTTGTACGTACATATTAAAAAAATTAGAAAAAAACAACAGCTGTGAGCTCGAGGGCTTCGTCGAAGCTCATCTTTGCTAGCTGAGTGTAATACTTCCATCGCGCGTACTTACGGGTTTTATATGTCCTCGTGTAGGATGTGCATCCCGTATGAGGGGGACACAATCTGAGGCTGTAGAATTCAGGAAGTGTGTGTCTATTTGTGGGGGGGAGAAATAATTAAAATGAAATTAAAATTAAAATTAAACAGTCTGAAATAAACGTACCAGGTATACTATTATACTTACCAGAAACCAGGGATGCCCGGTGTCCACACTTCCGCCCTCGCTGCCTGAAGCGCTTCGCCTCCGGTGTTGATGTTTGCTCTCGCTAATTCCCCGATTCGCCGTCTAGCGATGAACTCGAGAAATCACGAAATGCCTGGTCCAGCGAGCGACCGTTGTCCAGCTGTAAACAACAACCCTGTCTGTTCGCGTGTTCTACCAGTCTGCCAGTACCGTTCCGTGCGGCATCCACTTGGTATTCCCACAAAACTCGACCAACCAAACAATGCAAGCTGCTGCTGTCAAAGTGGGCTATCATAAGTACTTCGTACTCAACCAAATAATGTGAACCATAACGCCGAATTCTCTCTACAACAACAAACTGCAGATTATTCTCTTATCGGTTCCCGATTCCCAATAGTCTTTCTTTCTCTTTGTTTGTTTTTGTTGGTGCATCTTCCACGTTGATCACTCATAAGCATTCCCCGATATCATATATTTGTGTTTTGATGGATTACGTTTTTTTAATTGTTGACAGGCAAAAGGAATCGGAGCAAAAACTGACGCGCATGGAGACGCTAACGGCGGAAGAGGAAGATATTTACGAAAACGTTGACGTCGATGTGGCCGCGCAAAAACACAGCTGGCTTTCCTCCTTGGTCAGTTCCTTTCGTCTTGCTTGTTGATGTTGGTGGTGGTGTTGGAGTTGGTGTTGGTGGTGGTGGTGGTGGTGGTGTTGGTGGTGGTGGTGGTGTTTTTGTTGGTGTTGGTGGTGTTTTTGTTGTTGGTGTTGGTGGTGTTGGTGTTGATGGTGGTGTTGGTGTTGGTGTTGGTGGTGGTGGTGTTTTGTTGTTGGTGTTGGTGGTGTTGATGTTGGTGGTGGTGGTGGTGGTGGCGTTGTTGGTGTTGGTGTTGCTGGTGCTGTTGTTGTTGCCGTTGTTTGCTGTTGCACGGTCCTTACCCTTGAAGGCAAAGTGGTATACATGTATCTAGTTTTTATGATCAATGTTTGGTCGAACTTACTACGTATGGTCCTCCGTATTAACAGCCTTTCCTATTCCAGAACCAGGTACACTTTTCGACAGGTTTGTCGAGGCGGGGCGAAGTCGTTGTAAACAACCAGCCCTTTATTACCCCCTTTCTTCTCCCCTTCAACCATTGGTGGAACAGGTGAAGGCGATGGTTGAGAATGGGCAGCTGACCAAGGCCGAACACGAGCAGGTCTTATCTCAGGTGCTCTACGAATGATTTTTTTTTTTCCCGGCATGGTTGGCGGTGGTTGGGTGGTTGGGTGAGCACGAGGGAAAATTACCACATATATTCGACACTACTGCTGTGATAGTCCTAGCATCGATCACAGGAGACCATAATAGTAAACAGGACCAAACATTGTTCGTAAAAATAGGGAAATGTCTAGGTTTTCCTGTGTACCGTAGGTCCTGTTCCTACCACTATGTCCCTAAATATAAGGACCGTTTGTATACTCTCAGGGAATCAAGACGGTCCTTATATTTAGGGACATAGTGGTGTTTATTATGGTCCACCGTAAATTGGGCTGTCGGCAGCAGCAAAGGCAGTGCCGTGCCTCCGGCTCATATGCGTATATATGTATAGTTATGTTTGTGAAATTTTCGCACTTTTCGCAACTTTTCTCTCCGCGCGAGCGATTTTCGGCAAAACGCTAAGTACCCCGACACGGGAGGCCCGGCCGGACACATTGGTCGAGGTTTGGGCTCGATCCGAGCTCTCTGGCTCGCGTGGCGGGCGCTCGAAGTTTTTTTTCCCGCGGGAGTGGATAAGCCGATTTCCCGGGTTTCGCTGCGTGAGGCCATGTTTAAGTTCAGTCGTGCGTTTTTTGTGCGTTTCTTGCCGAGAGCACGGGGAGCACACACGAACAACAGCAGCACCACAGAGAGCGTGTTACAAACAGTACAACCTCAATGTTACAACCCTGCTGCCCAGCAGCAGCAGCAGCAGCAGCAGCAGCCATTACATCATGCATGCGCGTGCCTCAGATCCGTGCTGTACCGTGACGAGTTGCTTTTGTCGAAGCCTGCGATTTTCCGAGTCATGGTATCATACCTGCAGATCGATGCTCATATACGAATCTCTCCGCTGTCCCGAAATGTAAGAAACTTTTGTTCATTAAAACTATGTATAAACTGTCGTTACTTTTCCGGGCAGAGTGATACAACACTGTGCGCCTCGAAGGCAGATCTGTGATGTGCTCTGTTGTTGCTACGAGTAGTTTTGCTTTCATAGGAGCCAGCAATCCGTCACCAAACGACACCACCACCACCACTCTTCTACCCGCTGCTGCTGTTGATGTTGCTGTAGTGCTGTGGCTAGCTGTGTCTATCGGAGCCTACCTTCCATAATCCACACCATCTATCTACCCTTTTCTGTTCTGCTGCTGTGTGTGTAACAGAGCCACGCCCACTCTGACCGGAAATTAATGACCGCTTTTGAATACCACGATACATCGCACAACATGCAACGAGCACAAGCAACGCCACAGCCCCGGCTAGAAGCACAAGCAGCAGACGTGACTATGGCGGATCCACCGTATACTGCTGTGGCTATTAATTAGTGGTTGCTTCATCGCAGCAGGCTTGCATCCGTCATCAGGCACCACCATCTCTCTCTCTTCTGCTGCTGTTCTGTTGTTGCTTGCTGCTGTGCTTGCATCATGTATGTGCGACCTGTCGTGTGGCTGACGCGGGCCGCGACAAATAATCGTGTAGTACAGGAAAATGTATCTTTGAAAGTATAGGCAAACGGTCACCATGCACGATTTTATGCTTGAAGGCTTAAGTTCGATCCTTGGCGATGACTCTGGATACTTTTTTTTTTTTTTGTATTGTACGTAACCCAGACCCCCATAATATAAGACAGGAAGCACACAAAACTAGGTGGATTTCTTAGGCAGGTATACAATATGGTATGCGTATGATACAATATCGCATGCTGTTGTTTTGATATTAGTAGTAGGTTTTCGATTCGCCCTTGCGCCACTCCCCCAGGCACGTCCCGAAGGGGAACCTTGTATGGCCATACGACTACGGCCATGCATGAGATGAGTATACCCCTCCCCTGCGCCCCGGCTTTAAACTTGTTCGCAGAAAAATCGGTCAGCCCCGTTCGTTCAATAGCTGCTATCGAACGTTGTCGCTTGTTGCACACGCGGCGTGCCACTCCCGGCGTAGGTGAGGAGAACACATGATATTATACACGGAGCTGCACCTGGTTGTCGTCGTAGGATTTTTGCTCTCGTACACACACAGAACACAAGAGTAAGCCGCACCTAAAAGTCACCGGCTGCACTCAAACATGTACCACAGGAGGTTAGCCGCACCTAATTGACACCGGCTGCACCCCCCGCATGCAGACAGGTGGTATCGTTGTATCACACACCTGGGTCGTATCGTATTATACCTCCAACTGCTGCCAGCAGGGCAAGCATATTGTTAATAGCTGGGTAAGAACTGCGAACTGTCGACACATGTACTAATAATATACTACTGCTATACGTACTGTGCTGTACACTACGAGGCTATGTATAGCAGCTGCAGCTTGAGCACGGAAGTTTTTAATATATTTTCAAACGAACAATGATTGCGTTCAATGGTCTTTTTAGCGACAATTCCTCTTTCGTTCATCTTGGCTTTTACACTGCTGCTGTTCTTTTTTTCGTGCTTTTCATGCGCTGACTTCCAAATAATGACAACGCATCCAACGCCAGCGTCGTGTTTTGGAACTACTCGTATGCTTGCTTTCTTTGTTGTAAACCTTTATCTCTTGATATTTTATTACTTTGGATGAAACTCTTGGCATTCCTTTCAATTATTTTTTTCGTTCATGTCGGATGGAACCATTCCAACTCCTTCCCTGCCCTACCCGAAGCATGGGTGCCGACGAATGCCGGCACTCATGCGGAGCCCTTGTATATACTATGGGCATGCGCTACAGCACGTGTTACGCACTACCATTATGCACTCGTATATGTTGAACACTACAGCAGTGTACATTGGGAAAAAAACGAGAGGAGATCAACGGGTGAAACGCTAAACGTACAGGGCACGATAAAACGTTTAAAACACTGACAGCTTACGTCAGGCGGTATTTGGCAAAGGGTGGACGACGACCGACAAGACAAAAACGGCAGCACAGCACTTGAATGCTGCAAGTACTACCGACAGAACGGCAGCGACCGACCGCACCTTCGTCGTCCAGGCCTCCCAGGATATTGAACGTGTAGAAAGGAAAGCTTCGTCGGTAGTACAGGTGCGTGCTCAGCATGTGGCTCATGGCTTTGACCCCCATCTCCGGGACTACTCGTCTACTCGTGCCCCTGTGGTGATACAGCAGTGCTGGCGTGGGAAATAACTACTGCTGTTGTATCGCATGAGAACGAAGAGGGTAGGGAAACTATTAGTAGCTCATGTACGACACCGCTGTGCGGTATGATAGAGCTCTGCTGCGGTTGGTACGAGGCTGTGGATCGGCGCGTCACAGTCAGCAGTCAGCAGTAGGCCTCGAGGCACTTGAGGCGGAGGAAGAGGAGGAGGAGGAGGATGCCCTTATCTTAACAATGAACACATACTACCGAGGCGGAAATAGAGCAGACCACGTACTGCTGTTATAGAGCAGTGTCCTCTATCCGCTGCCTGATGCTTCGCTAGCATGGCGAGACGATCAAGTGCCTTCCGTCTACGTACGTACGAAGCACCAGGTGTAATCATGATACTACGTACGTAACACCTTCTCGGTTCCTGTCCGCGTCCTTCCTTTTTCGTTACAGGACCTTCTCGATGGAGCAGGCCGACGAAGGCAGCTGGGCGCGGAGGGTACTCCAGTTCTGGAGTCTCTGATGCAGCATCCGGCGGCTGGGCTGGGACAGCATAATGAGAGGTGCGGGAGGAGGAGGGGGAAGGGGGGAGAGGTGAAGGGGGGCGGAGGAGGAGGAGGAGGGACTCAGGGTCGCCCGGGCCGGCCGTGACAGCAGTTGTTATCAATGTGTTCATACTAAAGTCCAAGGGGTGCGTGCGTAGACCAGGCTTGCACGCGCGGGCCTTCCCACCGCCCCTACCGCCTCTCAAAAGAGCAAAGAGGGCTATTAACATTTGCAAAGAGGGCTATTTTATGATACACCACTCTGGGCAGCAATATAAGGACCATTTGGTCTTCATATTTACACGCAAACGGTCCCTATATTTGCGCCCGGAGTGGTATTATTGATACGAGTAAATACTCGTGCTGTCGTTGTATAACCGCGTCCAGCAGTACTCCTGGCGCGTTGGGGGAAGGGAGGTCAGTGCTCACCGAGAAGGTTCTCGCTTCTCCCCGGGCACGACGACCGGACGGGTCCGACCGAGCACACGCCTGCTGCCGCTGTGGTACACTTGGTGTCAGTATGTATGGTATGATATGAATAGTATCCACACTCTCATGCTGTACGATGGTGTCGTCTACTCGTAGTCTCGCCCACCGAGTCTTGTCGCATAGGCAGCATTTTGTTTTGCACAACATGTGCAGGCAGCATCACCACCAGAGTGTCTGCTGAGTCAAAAGGGCACCAACAACAGCAAGGAATGAACGTGTGAATCGTTGTCTGCTCGTTGCTGACGCCTCCTCCTGGTTTTCCGCTCGAAAACAAAGGGGAGCAGGATTTGAGCCGTACGCCGACAACGGCGGGACTGTGGTGGCGGTGGCCGGGCGCGACTACTGCATCATCGCGGCCGACTCTCGGCTGAGCGACGGCTACTCCATCTTGACGCGAAACGTGACGCGCGTTCACCAGCTGTCGGGAAATACCCACCTCGCGACCGCAGGGTGCTGGGCGGACACCCAGGGCCTGCTTCGTTTGCTCGAGGTGAGGGAGAGAGTAGGGGGGAGGGGGGGGGGGGGGGGGTGGGGGGGGGGGGGGGGGGGGGGGGGGGGGGGGGGGGGGTGTACTCATGTCGTTCACGGCCGTAGTCGTATGACCATAGACCCTCGCATCCCTACAATGCCGGGACGGAGGGGCGTATGTACTCATTTGTTGCTTGCCTTAGTATTTTGACCATTGGCCAAGCTTTCCTTTCGAGACGGAACACAGGGGGTGGCGCTTGGCTCTTGGTATTCAACTGTGTTTTCCCCTTTCAACGAGGTCGATGGGTGGAATTAACGTGAAGAAACGCACACACTAAGGTTGTTATGTTTTAAGGTTCTCGCGCACCTACTCGTATCCCTGTGCTGGTGTTGCCACTACGCATTTGCTAGTGGCGCGCTACGGAAGGCCGGTCGCTAGAAGCTCGCGTCTTCCCCAGAGCGGGAAGGGGGATGGACGGTGCGGGCTGCTGAATTGCGGGTTGTCTCTTTCTGCTGTAGACGTTGCCCTGCCTTTTGTGGTTGTTGATTTTTTCTGGGCCCGCGCATATCATTTTCCAGGTTTCATCTCCTCGTGAAGGATACACGATGGCCCCTTGAGTCCCCTTCTAACGCCAGAGTCAACATCATTACTAATCACGGGGGGCGGGGGGGCGTTGCAACATATATTATTGCTGGTTGGCCTCTCGTTGGCGTATTACTGCAACCCAGCCGGCGATCACGAAAAAAACACAATGGGATCTACAAATTGGCAGGAAAAAACACCAAGTTAAAGCTCAGCGCGAATTGTTACGTTGAACGCCTTTCACGACCTAAACAGGTGTGCGCGTTGATGACGAAACCTTCGCATTGTCTTGAACACTTTTCTGTCGCATACGTGTTTCATGTTACTGCTGTGCTGCTCTGTCTTCTCCCTACCGTCGCCAAACTCAGTACTTGATACGAGGCTACGAGTCGCAGCAGCGCCGGACCATGGGGGTCAAAGCCATGAGCCACATGCTGAGCACGCACCTGTACTACCGACGAAGCTTTCCTTTCTACACGTTCAATATCCTGGGAGGCCTGGACGACGAAGGTGCGGTCGGTCGCTGCCGTTCTGTCGGTAGTACTTGCAGCATTCAAGTGCTGTGCTGCCGTTTTTGTCTTGTCGGTCGTCGTCCACCCTTTGCCAAATACCGCCTGACGTAAGCTGTCAGTGTTTTAAACGTTTTATCGTGCCCTGTACGTTTAGCGTTTCACCCTTTGATCTCCTCTCGTTTTTTTCCCAATGTACACTGCTGTAGTGTTCAACATATACGAGTGCATAATGGTAGTGCGTAACACGTGCTGTAGCGCATGCCCATAGTATATACAAGGGCTCCGCATGAGTGCCGGCATTCGTCGGCACCCATGCTTCGGGTAGGGCAGGGAAGGAGTTGGAATGGTTCCATCCGACATGAACGAAAAAAATAATTGAAAGGAATGCCAAGAGTTTCATCCAAAGTAATAAAATATCAAGAGATAAAGGTTTACAACAAAGAAAGCAAGCATACGAGTAGTTCCAAAACACGACGCTGGCGTTGGATGCGTTGTCATTATTTGGAAGTCAGCGCATGAAAAGCACGAAAAAAAGAACAGCAGCAGTGTAAAAGCCAAGATGAACGAAAGAGGAATTGTCGCTAAAAAGACCATTGAACGCAATCATTGTTCGTTTGAAAATATATTAAAAACTTCCGTGCTCAAGCTGCAGCTGCTATACATAGCCTCGTAGTGTACAGCACAGTACGTATAGCAGTAGTATATTATTAGTACATGTGTCGACAGTTCGCAGTTCTTACCCAGCTATTAACAATATGCTTGCCCTGCTGGCAGCAGTTGGAGGTATAATACGATACGACCCAGGTGTGTGATACAACGATACCACCTGTCTGCATGCGGGGGGTGCAGCCGGTGTCAATTAGGTGCGGCTAACCTCCTGTGGTACATGTTTGAGTGCAGCCGGTGACTTTTAGGTGCGGCTTACTCTTGTGTTCTGTGTGTGTACGAGAGCAAAAATCCTACGACGACAACCAGGTGCAGCTCCGTGTATAATATCATGTGTTCTCCTCACCTACGCCGGGAGTGGCACGCCGCGTGTGCAACAAGCGACAACGTTCGATAGCAGCTATTGAACGAACGGGGCTGACCGATTTTTCTGCGAACAAGGTTAAAGCCGGGGCGCAGGGGAGGGGTATACTCATCTCATGCATGGCCGTAGTCGTATGGCCATACAAGGTTCCCCTTCGGGACGTGCCTGGGGGAGTGGCGCAAGGGCGAATCGAAAACCTACTACTAATATCAAAACAACAGCATGCGATATTGTATCATACGCATACCATATTGTATACCTGCCTAAGAAATCCACCTAGTTTTGTGTGCTTCCTGTCTTATATTATGGGGGTCTGGGTTACGTACAATACAAAAAAAAAGTATCCAGAGTCATCGCCAAGGATCGAACTCAAGCCTTCAAGCATAAAATCGTGCATGGTGACCGTTTGCCTATACTTTCAAAGATACATTTTCCTGTACTACACGATTATTTGCCGCGGCCCGCGTCAGACACACGACAGGTCGCACATACATGATGCAAGCACAGCAGCAAGCAACAACAGAACAGCAGCAGAAGAGAGAGAGATGGTGGTGCCTGATGACGGATGCAAGCCTGCTGCGATGAAGCAACCACTAATTAATAGCCACAGCAGTATACGGTGGATCCGCCATAGTCACGTCTGCTGCTTGTGCTTCTAGCCGGGGCTGTGGCGTTGCTTGTGCTCGTTGCATGTTGTGCGATGTATCGTGGTATTCAAAAGCGGTCATTAATTTCCGGTCAGAGTGGGCGTGGCTCTGTTACACACACAGCAGCAGAACAGAAAAGGGTAGATAGATGGTGTGGATTATGGAAGGTAGGCTCCGATAGACACAGCTAGCCACAGCACTACAGCAACATCAACAGCAGCAGCGGGTAGAAGAGTGGTGGTGGTGGTGTCGTTTGGTGACGGATTGCTGGCTCCTATGAAAGCAAAACTACTCGTAGCAACAACAGAGCACATCACAGATCTGCCTTCGAGGCGCACAGTGTTGTATCACTCTGCCCGGAAAAGTAACGACAGTTTATACATAGTTTTAATGAACAAAAGTTTCTTACATTTCGGGACAGCGGAGAGATTCGTATATGAGCATCGATCTGCAGGTATGATACCATGACTCGGAAAATCGCAGGCTTCGACAAAAGCAACTCGTCACGGTACAGCACGGATCTGAGGCACGCGCATGCATGATGTAATGGCTGCTGCTGCTGCTGCTGCTGCTGCTGGGCAGCAGGGTTGTAACATTGAGGTTGTACTGTTTGTAACACGCTCTCTGTGGTGCTGCTGTTGTTCGTGTGTGCTCCCCGTACTCTCGGCAAGAAACGCACAAAAAACGCACGACTGAACATAAACAGGGCCTCACGCAGCGAAACCCGGGAAATCGTCTTATCCACTCCCGCCGAAAAAAAACTTTGAGCGCCCGCCACGCGAGCCACAGAGCTCGGATCGAGCCCAAACCTCGACCAATGTGTCCGGCCGGGCGTCCCGTGTCGGGGTACTTAGCGTTTTGCCGAAAAGCGCTCGCGCGAAGAGAAAAGTTGCGAAAAGTGCGAAAATTTCACAAACATAACTATACATATACCCTCGCATCCCTACAATGCCGGGACGGAGCACGTTGGGTTTTCACCAACCAGGCAGACATTGTTTGCACCAAGCGCGAAGCGCCGTGAGGTATTGGGCGAGTCGGGGGAGGGTCCTTTGTTGCTTGCCTTAGTCATTTAACCATTGACCACGCATCCCTTTCGAGACGGAGCACCGTTTCTACTCCTAATAGAGACACCTCCAACACTTGGGCGCTCATTACGTGGTTTCCATATATTACAAAGAAACGTTTTGCTAATCTTATCCCCTTCCTGTTTCGCCGCCTGTGGCCACCATCTATCTCCTAAGATAGCGATCGTTTTCTCGCTACTATTTAGTGTACCAAACTGCTCCATGTCACACGCGTCTAGTTTTCTCATCTCCTCCTCTAGCACATCCCTTCCTCCTTGTACCTTTCACATTCTCCCACTATGTGAATTCTACTCTCTATGGCTTTGCCACATGGGCACATTTGTGCACCTACTTCCTCCTCCTCCCGGCTACTGGTATACCTCCTTCTTTCTGGCAGGTCCAGGTCCCCCACACGAAATCGCAATTTCAGCGTTTTCGCGAAGTCCATCGGGCCGTGCAGATACCTTTTCATTCCTATTCCTTCTCTCAACCCCCCTATATCTCTAAGTGTTCTTCCCCTACGCGAGGGTATATGGCCATACGACTACGGCCATGCATGATATGAGTATACCCTTCCCCTGCGCCCAGGCTTTAAACGTGTTGGCAGAAAAATCGGTCAGCCCCGTTTGTGTATTAGCTGCTATCGAACGTTGTCGCTTGTTGTGCACGCGGCGTGCCACTCCCGGCGTAGGTGAGGAGAACACATGATATTATACACGGAGCTGCACCTGGTTGTCGTCGTAGAATTTGCTCTCGTACACACACAGAACACAAGGGTAAGCCGCACCAAGTTTGTTACCGGCTGCACTCAAACATGTACCACAGGAGGTTAGCCGCACTTAATTGACATCGGCTGCACCCCCCGCATGCAAACAGGTGGTGTCGTTGTATCACACACTTCAGTCGTATCATATTGTATCTCCAACTGCTCCACGCAGGGCAAGCATATCAGCTGGGTACGAACTGCGAACTGTCGACACATGTACTAATAATATACTACTGCTATACGTACTGTGCTGCTGTATACTGCGAAGCTATTTATAGCAGCTGCAGCCCGAGCACGGAAGTTTTTAATATATTTTCAAACGAACAATTATTGCGTTCAATGGTGTTTTTAGCGCCAATTCCTGTCTCGTTCATCTTGGCTTTTACATTGCTGCTGTACTTTTTTTGTGCTTTTCATGCGCTGACTTCCAATTAATGACAACGCATTCAACGCCAGCGACGTGTGTTGCAACTACTCGTATGCTTGCTTTCTTTGTTGTAAACCTTTATCTCTTGATATTTTATGACTTCGGATGAAACTCTTGGCATTCCTTTCAATTTATTTTTTCGTTCATGTCGGATGGAACCATTCCAACTCCTTCCCTGCCCTACCCGAAGCATGGGTGCCGGCGAATGCCGGCACTCATGCGGAGCCCTTGTATATACTATGGACATGCGCTACAGCACGTGTTACGCACTACCATTATGCACTCGTATATGTTGAACACTATAGCAGTGTACATTGGAAAAAAAAGGAGGTCAACGGGTGAAATGCTAAACATACAAGGCACGATGAGACGTTTAAAACACTGACAGCTTACGTCAGGCGGTATTTGGCAGAGGGTGGACGGCGACCGACGAGACAAAAGCGGCAGCACAGCACTCGAATACTACAAATACTACCGACAGAACGGCAGCGACCGACCGCACCTTCGTCGTCCAGGCCTCCCAGGATATTGAACGTGTAGAAAGGAAAGCTTCGTCGGTAGTACAGGTGCGTGCTCAGCATGTGGCTCATGGCTTTGACCCCCATTGACCGGCGCTGCTGCGACTCGTAGCCTCGTATCAAGTACTGATTTGGCGACGGTAGGGAGAAGACGGAGCAGCACAGCAGTAACATGAAACACGTATGCGACAGAAAATGTTCAAGACAATGCGAAGGTTTCGTCATCAACGCGCACACCTGTTTAGGTCGTGAAAGGCGTTCAACGTAACAATTCGCGCTGAGCTTTAACTTGGTGTTTTTTCCTGCCAACCTGTAGATCCCCTTGTGTTTTTTTCCGTGACCGCCGGCTGGGTTGCAGTAATACGCCAACGAGAGGCCAACCAGCAATAATATATGTTGCAACGCCCCCCCGCCCCCCGTGATTAGTAATGATGTTGACTCTGGCGTTAGAAGGGGACTCAAGGGGCCATCGTGTATCCTTCACGAGGAGATGAAACCTGGAAAATGATATGCGCGGGCCCAGAAAAAATCAACAACCACAAAAGGCAGGGCAACGTCTACAGCAGAAAGAGACAACCCGCAATTCAGCAGCCCGCACCGTCCACCCCCCGCCCCGCCCTGGGGTAGCCACGAGCTTCTAGCGATCGGCCTTCCGTAGCGCGCCATTAGCGAATGCGTAGTGGCAACAGTAGCACAGGGATACGAGTAGGTGCGCGAGAACCTTAAAACATAACAACCTTAGTGTGTGCGTTTCTTCACGTGAATTCCACCCATCGACCTCGTTGAAAGGGGAAAACACAGTTGAATACCAAGAGCCAAGCGCCACCCCCTGCTTTGCTCCGTCTTTAAAGGGATGCGTGGCCAATGGTCAAAATACTAAGGCAAGCAACAAATGAGTACATACGTCCCTCCGTCCCGGCATTGTAGGGATGCGAGGGTCTATGGTCATACGACTACGGCCGTGAACGACATGAGTACACCCCCCCCCCCCCCCCCCCCCCCCCCCCCCCCCCCCCCACCCCCCCCCCCCCCCCCTCCCCCCTACTCTCTCCCTCACCTCGAGCAGACGAAGCAGGCCCTGGGTGTCCGCCCAGCACCCTGCGGTCGCGAGGTGGGTATCCCCCGACAGCTGGTGAACGCGCGTCACGTTTCGCGTCAAGATGGAGTAGCCGTCGCTCAGCCGAGAGTCGGCCGCGATGATGCAGTAGTCGCGCCCGGCCACCGCCACCACAGTCCCGCCGTTGTCGGCGTACGGCTCAAATCCTGCTCCCCTTTGTTTTCGAGCGGAAAACCAGGAGGAGGCGTCGGCAACGAGTAGACAACGATTCATACGTTCATTCCTTGCTGTTGTTGGTGACATTTTGACTCAGCAGACACTCTGGTGGTGATGCTGCCTGCACATGTTGTGCAAAAAAAAATGCTGCCTTTGCGACAAGACTCGGTGGGCGAGACTACGAGTAGACGACACCATCGTACAGCATAAGAGTGTGGATACTATTCATATCATACCATACATACTGACACCACGTGTACCACAGCGGCAGCAGGCGTGTGCTCGGTCGGACCCGTCCGGTCGTCGTGCCCGGGGAGAAGCGAGAACCTTCTCGGTGAGCACTGACCTCCCTTCCCCCAACGCGCCAGGAGTACTGCTGGGCGCGGTTATACAACGACACTCCGGGCGCAAATATAGGGACCGTTTGCGTGTAAATATGAATACCAAATGGTCCTTATATTGCTGCCCAGAGTGGTGTATCATAAAATAGCCCTCTTTGCAAATGTTAATAGCCCTCTTTGCTCTTTTGAGAGGCGGTAGGGGCGGTGGGAAGGCCCGCGCGTGCAAGCCTGGTCTACGCACGCACCCCTTGGACTTTAGTATGAACACATTGATAACAACTGCTGTCACGGCCGGCCCGGGCGACCCTGAGTCCCTCCTCCTCCTCCTCCGCCCCCCTTCACCTCTCCCCCCTTCCCCCTCCTCCTCCCGCACCTCTCATTATGCTGTCCCAGCCCAGCCGCCGGATGCTGCATCAGAGACTCCAGAACTGGAGTACCCTCCGCGCCCAGCTGCCTTCGTCGGCCTGCTCCATCGAGAAGGTCCTGTAACGAAAAAGGAAGGACGCGGACAGGAACCGAGAAGGTGTTACGTACGTAGTATCATGATTACACCTGGTGCTTCGTACGTACGTAGACGGAAGGCACTTGATCGTCTCGCCATGCTAGCGAAGCATCAGGCAGCGGATAGAGGACACTGCTCTATAACAGCAGTACGTGGTCTGCTCTATTTCCGCCTCGGTAGTATGTGTTCATTGTTAAGATAAGGGCATCCTCCTCCTCCTCCTCTTCCTCCGCCTCAAGTGCCTCGAGGCCTACTGCTGACTGCTGACTGTGACGCGCCGATCCGCAGCCTCGTACCAACCGCAGCAGAGCTCTATCATACCGCACAGCGGTGTCGTACATGAGCTACTAATAGTTTCCCTACCCTCTTCGTTCTCATGCGATACAACAGCAGTAGTTATTTCCCACGCCAGCACTGCTGTATCACCACAGGGGCACGAGTAGACGAGTAGTCCCGGAGGTGTGCAGAGACGGCACAGCCGAACTTCCGCCCACTGCTCTCATACGCGCGCTCGTGTATACCTGGCCCGCGGTACTGGGTGCTGGGGGTACTTATTACCAGGAATATGTACGTACAGAAACTCGGTAGGCAACGGAATGCCGTTTACACTGCTGCATATACGAACAATGCACAGCTATATAGCTGCGATGCCAGTGGGCTTGCCTCGGTTGTCCACGAAGGTCCTCCTCTTCGTCTGCCCGCAGTCCACGAAGCCTTCACAGCGCCAAGCCCACTGCAAGCGAATGCAATGCAGAAGAAGAAGCAGAAGGCCACGCGGGAGCTACGATCGGAACATGCCATCGGTCGTTGAGATGTACCGAAGGTGGAGGGTGCACACAAGATATGGTACCCACTTGAACTACAGTAATAGCACTGTGCGAATGCTATCTGGTCTATCCAAAGGCATAGACTACAGCAGCACGACCTCACGACCCCTCCAAACGTAAAGGTTTACCCTCGGGTCGGCAGTCGGCGCAACCTCAAAATAGGAGTTCATATTTTCATAGGTGGCGTGTTTGGGTAGGAGAAAAGGAGCGATACCGTTGATCCACGACGGATATTTTTTCCCTGCTGCCTCGAGCACACACAGGACTCAGCGCTTGCTGGAGACAGCCGACGTGCCGTTCAAGAGAGACATCGAAAGCATGGCCATGGAAATGCCACCCCCTTCGCCTCGGACGGAGAAGCGTCGCTTAACGGTAAGACGAGCTTGTCCCGCGAAACTCGCCGTTGGCACCTTTCGTGTGTGCGCACAAGTACGAGTAGCAGTAAGAGTATGTAAGCGCTTTGCGAGCTCGCTCTACCTTCGTACTGGTAGCATCCTCGCTCTCGCGATGGTGCCTGCGTGTACCACCTGCTCATCTCTGCCTTGCCCTATCGCTCTACATGTTGCTTTGCTCCTCTATGCTTCTCCGTCTATTCTCCTGGTGCACCCCATCGCGCTGCGCGCTTCATCAGGGCGCCCCTGAAGAGCTGGAAGTTTTGGCGTCTCCATCGAAGGTATGGTGGGCTATCATATCATATCATAGGTAGAATGTACGGAGCGCACTCCTGTACGAGCGTACGGCAGTCATTTTTCCGCGCTTCCAAAATCCCAGACGAAACGTAAGACAGAACGAAGCCCAGGCGTTGAACGGCCGTACCCCCCCTCCCGCCCTCCCCGTCCTCTCTCACACACATGTAGGTGATCTCTCGAACTCTCTGTCCGCAGAAGCTTGCGTGCGACTGCGGTGGTTGCGTGTGCCTTCGCTTTCCGTTTTATCTTGTGGGGCAAGAGTGAGATGACACAGCAACAGCGAATGATAGGACAAACGAACTTGATATTTTTGACATCAAAAACTCTGTCAAGAGAAACCCAAGTACGTTCCGATGGTTATTATTAATAGTCACTGCTGCTGCTGCTGCTGCTGCTGCTGATCTGCTGCTGTACCAGGGGTACGGACTGGTTTTGGCGCCATATATCCTCGTGCCCTCGTAGGCCTCAGAAGCTACGCGTACTGGTACACTCGTATATACTCGTACCGGTATTACGTTTTGCAGAGCGGTACACCACCGATCTACTGTAGTGGCGTATAACAAGGTATGCCGGTATGCAGCGGTCATACCAGCACTATCGGTACTTGTACGAGAGACGTGTGCATGATGGTGCCACCCAAGTGCCACCCACTATTTTCTTCTGTATTTTCATACTGGTATGCATAATATTTCATCTGTACCAGGTCGTATGATAGGTACGGAAAGGTACCATCATTCGATGTGAGTCGACGAGGGAAGAAAGGTCGGAAGTCTTCTCGCGAAAAAAATGCAAGGCACGAACCGTAGTGGGGGAAGAGGGAGAGGAGCCTGCTTTGTGACCCCGGATCTGAGTTGTGACCAATCATAGGGAGGAGAGAGAAAAGAAGAGCGAATATAATAAGAGGGAAAATCTAGATATACTTCCTATCAGATTATACATGTTACTCACACTGCAGTATGGTTTAATGTGAAGAACACGCACACATGGGCGCGCCTATCGTACGTATAAGAAACTCCTATCCTGAGCAAGCCTTTCCACCTTACTGCTGTGACTCCACCTTGAGCATAGACTATTGTGTACCAGTAGGATTTAGTGTAGAGCTCGACGCCGAGCACGGTAATTTCTTAACCCGAATTTCTTAACGTTCCCCCAAAAATTAGCCTTCTCTTATTGCTGTACCTGGTAGGTGATTTCTTATTCGTCGGCCTAT